>JABFEB020000092.1:7756104-7767771 GCA_019775895.2 Stomatorhinus ivindoensis | reverse complement strand
GGTATGTAGTGTCTCACATACACCATTAAAAAATCAGCGCATCAGGTGATGCTTGGCAATGCTGCAGGAACAGTGTAGGGATAGAGTGCAACATGACTTGACAGCGTGTTCAGAAGCAGGATGCATGGCCCCTGGGACGTGTCCATCTATTCCGTTTAAGTGCATGGCTTTACAAACTCCACATACACAGGTTTGTAACTATGTCTTTGTGGGGACTCCCCATTCATTTTTATGGGGAAAACTCTATTCCCAACATGACGACCTTAACCCCCACCCAGCCCTAACCTTAGCCACAAGTAACCAAATAAAATACTTTTGGCATTTTTAGTTTTTAGATTGCATTCACATATCTTTCTGGGGACCTGAAAAATGGTCCCCAAAACGTCAAAATAACAGGTTTTTCATCACACTGTGGGGGACATTTGGTCAAAATGTAATATAAACCTAATCCACACACACACACACACACAGGAGGGGCGGCATTCACACCCCTAAGGTGTGATACCAACTGAGCCATGCAGTCACGCAGTTGGGTGAGTTGGAATCTGTAAATATCCTGCTGTGCGCTGCGACGGACTGGCAACCCCTCCAGGGTCGTCCCCTGCCTTGTGACCTATGCCAGTGTTTCCCAAACCAGTCCTCAGGGACCCCCAGACAGTCCACATTTCTGCTCCCTCTCGAGTCCTGGTCGGGACTGTCTGACAGGAAGCTGGGAGGGAGCAAAAACGTGGACTGTCTGGGGGGGGGGGTCCCTGAGGACTGGGTTGCGAAACACTGCCCTACGCAGCCTTGGATAAGCTCCGGAATCACTCTACAGATAAGTAGCTGGTGAATGGAAATAACTTCCTAAGCTCTAAAAAACATTGCTCAGATACCTGTTTTACTTATTTTCTAATGATCCGTTTCAAAAGAAGAAAAAAAATGGGGCGCATCATAGATTCATAAATGTTTTGTCAAATACTTGTGGTGTAACCGTTGGAGTGGATCTCAGGACTGTAAAGGCACACGGAAGCTGACTCACAGTCATGCGTCAGTGAGACACAAAAGACTCACTGGCGTTCAGTGCAAAGTTTCCTGCTGAATCGGGGATAATGTCAAATCGGCTTAGTCCTCTGAGACGCTTGGTGAAATGTGGCCAATGTGCATCTCACAGCTGACAGAACAAGGACTGAGCTCTCAGCTGCGTCACGCCGCTCCGGCTTTCCCATGATCCTTCACTCATTTCTGTCTGGGCCGAGCAGCGCCGCACCCCCTCGGCCCATAACCTTATACACGCGTCCCCATACCGCGGCGGCCACACCAAGCCGCTACAGGATTGAAGTTGTTTTTAATCAATTCCAAACAAAGGCAAATTGCTGAAAGCCTTTTAGTTTTCACATGCCGTTTCCCGGTAAACAAAATGGGCTTTTTTAATATCAGGCAAACTTCTCTCTGCTTTCAGTGTGGCTGTAGCCTGACGTCACACGACTCCTCTGTCCACATGGGGTCACTCACCTGAGCACCATGTCTGTATCCTGACCAACATCTTCATCACGGACATTAATAAGAAAATGACCAAGATACACAAATCAGGTGCATGCAAAAGGCATCTTGTGGGGCGCCGACTGGCTGGGCAGGATAGACCTCGGTGACTGACTGGAAGTTTGCTGGTCTGAATCCTGCCTTCGGCAGAATAATGATATTTCCCTCAAGCCTTTCAGCAAAACCCTTTAGCTCAACCCCACCTGCTCTAGGAGAGCCTTATAAATGGCCTGACCCAGTGCTCTGGCCCCCCAACTTCATTCTCACCTGTGGGTTTCCACTTCTTTACCATAGTAAAGTGTTTGGTGGTAAAATTCCTTTGTGAAAGTGTGACAAACCAACTGCTCAACATACCTTCAGCATCATACGAGTTATTGCTGCATCAGTGTGACGGCTGCAGACTTCAGATAAATCCCAGTTAACTCACATTAAGAGCTTCTGAATAAACATTCGCTTTGAAACCTAACAGCTGTACGATGACCTCATAGCAAAAGTCTGACGCAAGACTACAGGCAATAAAACAAAGATATTACCATTTGAAAATAAAATCTGTTTATATGTGCAGTACAGCGCTAAAGTCTTCGGCAGTCAAAAGAAATGTTTAAAGCTATTCATCTGGGTAGTAAGTGCACATTTGCTCAGAACAAAAAAAAAAAAAGGTTACTGATATCTAGTTGGATGGCTAGATGAACACGGCTTCAGTTCCCAAACCTCTCCTCAGGGGCACCTCAGCCATTCCATGTGTTAATTGCAATTCACCACCGGCTCACTTAATGAATTAACTTAATTAGTTAAAAAAGTCAATGAGATATTGATTAGCTATATAGGAGAGGTGCGCCATATGTGGGTGTAATGCAAGGTTGCTGTAAATGGGGTGATTTCAGCAGAGGTTTGACAGGCATAATAGCATAGTTTCACACCAATATAAAAATCATTTAAACATCATTTTCTTTGGCTGCCTAAGACTTTTCCACAGTAATGTGTATGCATAAATGTAGGTTATTCACTGAACCGCAAAACACATATAAGAAATCAGAAATATTTTAGTTCTGACTGACGATTTCTTAAACACATCAGTCATCCAAAACCCATGGACGTACTATTTCCCGAGTTTTATCATAGCGATAAGTCCAGGAAACAGGATTTTCTATGTACTGTCTGCTAAGCACAAGGAAAGTCATCATAATCGGATTATGATTCCTTCATCAGCAGTCATTGCAGCCACTTTCAATATCCCGAAGTGATCTATTAGCACCATAATCGGGAACATGGTTTCTGATCCGCTGGGGAGAACCGCACTAGATTTCCGAACATTTTCATCAGTACTGTGAGGAGCTATTCAGGCATTTAGATAATGATGGGTGACAAACCACAAGGATTTTGTTTTTCATTTCACAAGAGCGGCTACCCGCATTGTGCATATTGCGTCAATTTGAACCCATCAGCACTTCTAAGCACGAGCGAGGGAGACGTCAAGGCGATGGTCGTGCGCCACTGTTTCGGTGCAGCGGAAACGTTCAAGAAGTTGAGCGGCCGCATTTTCGCTGATGAACTTTGTATTTCATTGCAGGGAAGGGGACACAGTTTTAACTGAGACGTGCCGGGTCTGTGTTTCTGCGGCAGGTTATAATAAGTCTGAAGATAATAAAATGGGGGGGTCTGACCGGGGGTACCATGTAAGGACGAGCTGAGGACAGTGTGAAAAGTACTGCGCTTGTCAATTAGACCCCCATTTAAAGTGTCGGAAGGTTCACTGCATTCATTATTAGACAACTTGCATATCCTTCCCGCCGGCTAGAGTTAACCAAGCACGAAGAACGAATATGGAGGCTTCGCCAAGTAAGGCATTTTTAGGCCGTACAGATGTGTGGCCCCTGGGGGGGGGGCAGCGGGGGTCGATGCACCGCCCAACCAGATTTTATAATAAAAATACATTTACTTGTGCTTTCATCTTAAATGGTTTATATGACATTGAATTAATTGGGGTTAATTTGCGTTGTTACAGCTATTAATACGGAACAAAATCACAGGGAGCGGCCCATCAAAAGCAATGAAACAATTACGAAAACGTTTTACATGCATCTTTAAACATGAAGTGCTTTGTTCACGAGTTTCGATTTAGAATTTCCGGAACAGCATTAAAAAATGAACCCCCCTGGATTAAATATTACACCCACCTCAGAACAAAGTGTCGGCAGAACGTGTATCACTTATAGCCTACCTTACACGAATGAAGTCTCCAGAAATTACATAATGCAAAAAGAAAAACAAACTCACTTTAAAAACAAGTTTTCTCTGCGTCTTTCTTGATATTGCTGATACGTCCATGCGATCCAGAGAACTTCCTCCGCAAGGCGGTGTAGCGGCTGCAGTTACCCAGCATGGCGGCGGTAAGATACGGCCAAGCTCACTCTCCCCCTCCGGATCGCCCTCTTGGCATTAAAAGCTTGGAGTGAAATCGGCATTGCATCACTAAGCCATAGCAAGAATCCGCCTTTCCCTGCCAGCAAGCTAAGGTGTACATAAGAATTTAGACTCAGTCTTAGCAGGAAATGCCAGCCCTCAACTTTATAAAATCGAGCACGCAGAAATTAACGTGTCGGCTGCATTGCACCTGTGGAGTGTGTCCGGTCCGTCGCTGCACGAGTGTATCATTTCATATATCAGATGTATTATATCAGTGACTAACAAGGAAGAAACACAGCCGTATCACTAAATGCTCAAAAATTTACTGGCTTCAGTAAAAGTTCCGAGCTTTTAAGTCGACGTGCAGTATTTGCAATTGTTTGCAAAGTGTCACACAACAGACTCATAAAAGGCGAAAAATCTTTGTAATATTTCTCCTTTACATTGTTTATAAAGTTTTCAATCGATTGACAAACATTACACGTGTTGCCGATTAGCATTCTCTCACTTCACCAACATAAGAGACATTCTATACAGCAGCACCCACAAACCCCTATACGAGTTTATATACATTAAGGTCCACAGCAGAATCATAAAGGGAGTATCTGGCTGTTTTAAAAATGTTTACGTTTCAAAAAGCTTTGGTGCTGTGTGAACTGAATTAAAATGACAAAACATCTGTAAAAGTATATTTTTAAAAACACCGTAGAATAAAATGCTGGACAGCGGTAGCGTGGTGTGGTTGGAAAGCCGTAGGACGACAGAGAGGCAAGTGTGAAATAGACTGGAGTCAGTAGAAACCATCCCGTTGGACGTATTGCGTTCATGAACAAGTCAGAGAACCGCATTTGAAGTCGCGGACACAGCACACGGATCAACGCTTTACTAATATTGAAGACGGATCTTCTGGTCACATGACTGGAACTTCACGTTACTTATCCAGTGGTTTAGCTGAGCGTTCCCTCCTTAATCAGCTGAGAAGACACTGCACCCAGCGCTGACATGACTGAGCAGCCAGTCCCTTTGTTGGGGGTGGAGTTGTGTTGGACTCTGACACTGTCACAAGCTTTCAAAGTTTGAAGAAACAGATGAAAGGTTCCATCTAATAGCTTCCCCATCAGATGTGTGCGCAGGTCCCCTTGCTGCATTCAGAATGTGTGCAGATCCCCTTGCATTCAGAATGGGTTTCTGGTGACTGCAAAGGCACAATGGCTTTTGGGACCAGGCGCAGTTGTGGGATCTTACACCGATTCTTCCGAAGCAGTCCCACCAGGCAGCATGGCTGATCTGAACACCAACGCTGCCCCTCAGCTTTCATTAGTCCTCCAGGTTGAGCAGGCTAAGTCTTCACATAGCATGTTAGGGGGGGGGGGATTCTGGCCAGTTGTGCAAACAAGTGTCCATAGCAACACCATCCAGGATCGCAAGTGTATGTTCCAACGCCTCAGATGAACTCCATTTGTAGGACGGTGGTGATAGTTTGTAGATGTTCATGGAAACCAAGGGTAAGAAGAGCGATGGAGAAGGACAGAGGGGAGGAGGGAGTGGAGAGATGGAGAGAGTGTGTTTGGGGCCGTGGACGAGCTCACATGACGGAGCAGCACTGACAGGACTTGTGTTTTGGGCCGTCTGCTCCTTGGGCCCGGTTGGGCACGGCGTGCTCGGTGTCCGGCGGGGCTTTGGAGGCGGAGAGCAGGGGCTGCTGCTCGGCGGTCGGCCTGGGCGCCTGCTTGTTGGCATCGCTGTCAGCGACGGTCAGCAGGGGCTGCATGTCTGGCTTTGCTTCTCCATCTAGGGGGATTTCGTGGAACTGCTCCCTCTTGGCTGCCAGAGCCGCAGGCTCCTCGATCGCCGTGTCCTCAGGCTCGGCCCCGTCTGCCTTTGTATCTGGCGTGGGCGGCTCTGTGGAGTTCATGGTGCGCTGGGAAGGCTCGATGGAGTTCTCCGCGGCTTCAGGTACGGCCTCCCGTTCCCCTGCAGCTCCGGAATCTGGTTGGCTGGCTTCGTCCAGCCTAGATTCAGGTGCCTTTTCAGAGTCTGAGGGAACGTCAGCACATGGTTCCAGTTTGATTTCAGGTTCGGACTCGGACTCAGGCTGAAGCTCAGGGTCAGCAGGCTCCAGTTGGGCCGTTGTGGAAGTGGAGCTTCCTGGTGGCCCGGGGGGCTCTGTGGTTTTCCCTGGGGGCGGTTCCTGCTCATCCCCGTCATCCATGATGATGACACGTTCTGCTCTGATTATCTCCCCCATGTCCTCCCCATTCAGGCCCTGACCCGGCTCCGTCTCTGTGTAGCCCAGGAACGTCATGGTGATGACACCGTCCTCCCCTTCAGCTCCCGGAAGCTCATCCTTGGAGGTTCCATTGACTCTAGTCTCCTGTGAAGGTGCCGGCTGGCTGGCGGCTCTATGAGCTACGTCTGCTCCGTTCTCCTCCAGCAGCAGACTGCTGGCCTCCTCGCTGCCCTCCTTCCTCCCATTGACGATGACTTTGGCCTCCACCGGAGCCCCCACACCCCCCAAAGCATTCAGGATCTGCCCGAGCTCCTCGGGGCTGGGCTGGCTCCCCGAGGCCCCCGCCGTCGTGTGCACACTCTTGCTTCCGTCATCGAACACCTTCTCCCCAGAGCATGCCGCTTCCCCGGGGTCCACAGGGGCCACAGATTTGATGACAGTGGCCCCCGTCTTCAAATCCTTCTCCACCTGCACCTCCACAACTCCCAGGACTGTAGAAGGAAAGGGTGAAAGGTGAGTATACCCCGAATTGGCTTCGCTTTGCTATGTTCTGGATATCAAACCATCTGTTGCCTTTTTAGCTTCTGATTAGTGAGACGTCAAGAGTTTTGTTCAAAAAGCAAATTTCTGCACCTCAGATTCAGTTGATTTATTTTTGAGATGACATCACCAATAACCTAAAGCCAGGCTTCCCCACCATGTGTTCAAGTATTGGCAACCAAAAATCACTCAGTTCTTCTGTAGTCCAACAAAGAAGTTTCTTTACATTTGCAAAACTCAACACATCCAGAGAAATTCTCAAAAAATCCGGTGGATTGAGTGAGTTTTTCAAATCCGCTCTACGATTCAGATTTGCTTCAATTTAATATCGCCATGGTTGAAATGATCGAACACAGAAATGAAAAATTCAGATTTAGAAGTCTTCGGCATGTGGGACATCTTACGATTCACGAAAAGGCAGAAGCTTGGAAGGTCAACAACCCAGGGCAGATACATCCTAACTAAAGCAGGGATTACAAGTCCTTGCGAGGGAGTGTGGAGCAGGTAGGTGACACGGTTCATGGCGTGACGGGTCCGTGTGAGCTGCCGCACGTGGGGCAGGGTGGACGGCTGTACCTGCTCGTTCTTCCCGTCCATTCTGCATAGCCGCTCTTTGTAGGCGGGGGGCAGGCGTGGGGGCCTGACGGGAGGCGCCGTCTGAGGAGCGAGAGAACAGAGACAGTGAATTGCGCCGGCAGTAGAAGGGAGCGGAGGTGGAGGACAGCTACAGCGAGCTCAGCCCACACGGGACAGCCATGACGTTCGCGGTGCCTTTACAGTTCAGTCGAGCGGCTCAGGGAAGATCTGCTGTTTCTGAAGCTCTGCCAGACCCACGGGACCCTGAGCTGGGCGGCCTGAGCGTCGAACGCAAACAGTTACTCCCCCGCCGACGTCGGCTTTTAAAGCCTGCTGACTGAGAGAGGGGGGGCTGGCGGGCCCGTGCTGTCTGTTGGCCTTCTCCCAGCAGGCCTTGCATGTGTGGGGTGCGCGGGAGGGGGGGGGGGGTTCTGGGTTGTAGAGTAAACTGGGGAAACCTACCTTTTACTCCTCCTTCTTCTGTCTCAGCCTGCGGGAAAGAAAAACAGGTGAAGTGCTGAAGCTCCAGTAGCGGGAAGTGACACGGGCAATGGTCGATATTTTACCATGGCAACAGCCAGAGGGAAATAAACATGTTCAGATAGACTATTTGCATTCTGTCATATGACGTTACAGCTGTTTTATTGAAATAACTTGCCTTGCATAAATACATTTTTATTAGGATGTACAGACCATTATTTTCTAATTTTAAATGGCAAAAAGAATCCACAGAATGAAATTTATCATATTACAAAGCAATAGCTCATGGTTAATTCTGACCACAAGAGGGCCCAAGTGAGCCATATCATTATAGAGGCTTAGCTTAGTCTGAACATTCATGTTTGCTGATTACTAAGCAACATTTCAGCATTGTGGTAAATTTCTGCAAAATGTGTACACTGGAGTCCTGGAGTGAGGTTGGGCTTCTTCGTGACAAGCTAGTTATCAATAATTTCCTATAAATCATGCACAGTTAACCACAAAAAAATCCTAAAATCAAAATCTGACCAAACTGCTTCAGGACTTTAGCTCTTCAACAATCATAATGCCCTCGGCGATGTTAAATATACTGCTGATGATGCAAGACACGTCTGGGTGGTGGTGGTGGTGGGGGTTTGTTGCTTCTAAGACGCCTCTCAAAAAGTCTCCCTCCCCGACAGTGTTTTTAGCTAACCCCACAAATGTGTGGTCGGTAGGTCACAGGCGGTGAATCGGATGTGTGACTGTTTGGCGTTAGTGTACACCCAGATAAACATTGTTATCATATCTTAGATGCACCAAATGTATTTCTGCCCAGAGAAGACGATCATCGGAGCCCACTGTGAATTGCTGACTTATTGGTTACAGTTCGGTCAGGTTACGGTTCAATTAATGTCACTGTTAACCTGATTGATGCCTATTAAAATATTCAATAGACAGTGCAGTTGTCAGATAACCACACCTAAGTAAGCTATTTTTAATAGGCTGGGAATACGCCCAGTTACACAAGGATATCAGTGTCTATGGCTCAGAGCTGTCCTTGGTTGGTGTGGGACTAGGTGGGTAGAGGAACTGATTTGCGATTGGGCGGGTGGCAGGGATTTTCCCGCTGCCTTTAAGCGGGATTCATTTGCCAGCAGAGGCAGGTTCTGACTGGATGTGTGCGAAGGGCGGCTCCCCGCACTGCTCCCCGCGCGGCCCGCTGACCTCGCCGCGCCGTTGTACGTCCCCGGCCGTTTGGTTTTCCACGTTCCCGGGCAGATCCTTCAGGCTTCTCTCTTGCTCCGCCAGACGCTGGCTATCCACCTGCAGTCTGCACACGTGTGCACAAACACCGGAGGAAGGGAGAGAGAGAGCGAGAGAGAGAGCGAGACTGGCTGTACACACTGTACAATAAGATGCAGCTGTAGGTTCTGTATAATGACAGATGAAATCGTACACTGGTATGTGTGCCCAGCTATACCACATGCTGATGGCCACACACACACACACACACACACACTTTTGTATTCATCTTTGTGGGGACTTCCCATTCATTTCTATAGGCAAAACCCTAATCCCAACAATGACGACCTTAACCCCCACCCAGCCCTAACCTTCACCATAAGTAACCAAACTAAATACAAGACTTGGCATCTTTACACTTTTGATCGCAGTCACAGATTCCCATAAAATTTGGCTTATCCAAATGGGGACCTGAAAAATGTCCCCACAAGTAAGGAAGTTTCCAGTTACCACACTTTGGTCACAATATGTGATCCATGCAAACACACACACACACACACACACACACACACACACACAAGTTCTCCGTGTATGAACACGCCTCAGCACTGTATTCCATTCTGGTTAAAGCTGTTAGGGAATTTAGGTTACCAAGCTTCCGTTATGCGAAAATTTCATGGACGGGGGAGGATGGGGTGGGGAGGGGGTGTATTACAGGTACTGCTGGTGGATCTGGAGACAGATTTTAAAACTTCAGCTGATTCCATGCTTTTCCAGATGCAGACATTAGTGGCAGTATAAATGAATAAATTAATAAATGAATGAATGAATGAGTGAGTGGCAGGAAAATACAAAGTTTATTAACCTCCCAGAGGGATGCTGAACTGACCCACAGACTCGGGTTTGGGAACCTCCGAATTACACACTTTTGACTGGGGGGGGGGGGTGGTGGCTTGACTTACTGGTCAATGCGTGCCTCTATCTCCTGAGCTTGGGACCCCCAGAGAGGAGAGCGCAGCCCAGAGGCGTCAGGGCTGGACGGACCTTCCATGAGCCACTGGTCTCTCAGGGATTTCCTCTGGGGAGCACAGGAGGAGGAAGCGGCAACAGGGAGAACCATCAGACAGAGAGGGATAGGCAACCTCACAATCTGGCAACCAGGGAGGGATTTTACATCGTACCCTAGATCAAGTTACTAAATCGGTGCAGTGAGAGTGGGCCTGCCTTAGTGGGGACCACGCCACTGTAAACCATGCTGGCTGGGGGCAGGCGTCTGTGTGACACTACCTATGACTACGGCAGCTGCGTAATACCGTCATGCAGGGGGGGTCCTGGTGCCGCCAGGGAATGTCCCGTGTCTAAGACATGTCAGACAGACATGCAGCCGAGCTCATAGCTCGCAGACAAGCTCTAGTGCTTCCCCCCTCAGGCAATGAGGCCTGGCACCAGCAGGGGGAGGCCTTCTGCAGCATTTCAGCCATGGGCTGTCCCCAACGGCCCCTCACCACGCTTCTGCCAGGCTGCGCATACCGGGGTCAGATCACGGCGTGACGGCACAGCATACTCCGCTCTCGGGCCGGTCTTACACTGCTTTGGAACGCCCATTCCAACACAAAACAGGTCCCGGGGCGTGTTAGGAGCCAGCAGACGTGATCCAAAACAAACAGCCCCTTTGGTCCGGGGCTCCTGCACACTGATCGCTAGTAGAGGCCAAGGGCATTGTGTTGTCAAACAAGGAAATCAGCTTCGAACGCTTCCTTCCTGAAACTGAGGGATCCTTGAGAGCCTTATTCGCTTACCAAGATTTCAAATGCAAATACCCCTGCACCATAAATGACAAGGAACGGTGGCAAATGAGTGACGCAAAACAAATAAAAACATGAATCAAACAAACAATGTGAAACAAACAAGCAAGCAGACGGTTTTTCAGACACACTGTAGTGAGCACCAACACAACACAGGCGGCAAAAATGTGTCACAGAAGGGGTTGGACGGACCTTAGGTAAGGTGACCTGATTCTGGATGAAGCTGCCTCACTGGAAGCAGGAAGAGAAAGTGGTGCAGGGACACGTCTCGCACTCCCGGAGGAGGCCGCAGCGACGAAGGGGAGCCTTTTTTTTGTTACGCAGGCAAGCACTCCCCAAACAGACCCGACGGCGCCGCGCCGCTCACTCGTCGGTAACATCCTTGGCACGGAGGACGGAAAGGCAGCCGTGTGAGAGTGAGAGAGTATGTGCATTTGTGAGTGTGACCAGAAGGTTGTCGCTTCAAACCCCACGGTCAACAGAATGATTTCACCGTGTGCACCTCCGATGAAGGCCCTTAAACCCCCAATTGCTCCAAGGACTGAGTGACCCTGCTTTCTCGGAAACGTACGTGGCTTTGGATGAAGCATCCGCTGAATAAACCAAACATAAATGTGAGTTGGTGAGGAATGTGTGCGGCCCCTGTACTAAAGGGGGGCAGCGGTGGGACGTGTACGAGCGGGCATGTGAAGGAAAGGTTTCCTCCCCCCGCCCTGACACCCAGGGCCCATTCCAGCATGACCAAACGGGGGAGGGTCGGCGGGAACGACATAAGACGGCAAAGGACAGAGGAAGGGCAAGGCTGTGAGAGAAAGTCACACAGAGATGGAGGAAACAGATTGAGGGGCAGATCTGTGCGTCTGCGGTAAACTGTCTCGCACACGC
>JABFEB020000092.1:7721723-7733881 GCA_019775895.2 Stomatorhinus ivindoensis | reverse complement strand
GGTGGGAATGCAGGCCTGGGGAGTCCCTGAAATGCCAGCAATCCAGTCCCACAAATGACTGTGAGGCTAGAGTGACACCACTGTCAATTCAGTTCATCCAAAGCCAATGGCACCGATCCTCACCCAGCTCTACACCTCACATTATAGGTCTAAACGGATGCATCATCTGTAATCATTACTACAGTGACCCCAGGCTGCTCAAGCAGTTGGTTCTACTTAGAGGACTTTCTCTGTGGGTTCGGCACGGGTGCATGTGGGATCCTGCAAAGGTGTGGAAGCCAGATTAAGGGAACTGTGAAGGTCTGGAATTCCCCCCGGTGCTCATCTGACTTCTTCCCTGTGGCGCCTGGGAGAGGCTCCAGGCTGATTCTATACTGGATAAACAAAGTCAGTCTATCTTATTGTTGTTTCATTTTCTCTCGCCTAGTAAACGCTCACAGACCCAGGACCGCAGCCCCACGCTGAGCTGTAGCTGCCTGTTACCCAACATCCCTTTCGTTTTGTCCGGTTTTTTTTTTGTACTCGAGTTCGGTTTTTGATTCCTTCCGTGTCACATAGTTGTGTTTCTCCATCATTCCCTGACTTATCGTGTCGATGTGTCATACAGTCGAGCATGTCCGCCCGTCATTAGATTGCAGTTTTCATGGTAAATTGCCCAATTATACAGGATCGAGTGAAGGGCTGCGAGAAACAATGGTGCAATCTGAGGGTCGCCATCATCCCCTCAGTCCCCAGCTGCTGGCCAGAAGGTCAGAATGGGTGCCGCTTGACAGATCATTCACCTGAGCATGCGACTTATACCCCCATTGCATGCCCACGTAAATCCCTCCTCTGATTCACCCAGCTGAGAAGCTGTGCTCCGAATTCAGATGAGCTGCTCTTGTTCTCTTTTCCTGACACACACCTCTCTCTCTCTCGCTCTATTTCTCTGGTATGCTTACCGCTCTGCTCCGTCTCCTAACTCCTCTCTTTCTCTCTCTCCTTCTCTCTCTCACCACCTCTTTATGCGTGTCTCCCCCTCCCTTTCTCTCACTCTGTCCGTGCATCTGTACCGAGAAGCACTGAAGCCGGCAATTTCAGACTATTTAATTAATTAGCCACAGGCAGCCATTTGAGCTGGCAAATTACGTGGGGTGGGGGGGGGGTCGATACCGTACGAGACTCTGGCACTTGCTGGGGCCACAAGGAAGGGGGCGTCGGTAGAAGCCGCAGTCCATGTTGCGCGTCTCCATCTGGAGGTCCTCTTCAGAGATCATCCAGCGCGCGGAGAGAGCGGAGGGCAGGCATTTTCGGCCCCCGGTGAAGGGAGTGGCGGGGAGACCAGGGTTCTTAAGCCTCGACGTTTGATTCAGCATCACTTGTCTCCCACGGCAACGATGTCTGCATAGGAATCTAGCCCACGGCAACGAGGCAAGTGAGGTAGGGCTGCGGCTCAGTGTGATTCCCCCGTTTGCCTCTCACGTGAGGATTTGGCAGGTGTGTGCAGCACAGCATCTCCACGGACGCAATTTGAGGTAATTTGTGTTGTTTTTTTTGACGGTGTCGGGCTGTGAAAAGCATCTGTGTAGCATAATGGGGGAAACGGCTGACTTCTGTCTGTGACCCACATTGCTGGATCAGAGCAGCTGAGAGTGTTCATGTTTTAGCGCGGTATTCCCCAAATGGCAAACGCAATTTCCCTCAAATCCTATTACCTTTTTCCCATGTCGACAGTTTTATGTGGGACTGTGTTATTATGGGGGACGGGATGTGTAAAAATGGGGATGCATTGTGCATGCGTGTGTGTATGTTTGCGTTGGTGTGTGCACACATGCATTTACTCACATAAACATAAACACACTCTGCATGGATGCTGAAGTACAGCTGAGGACTCCTCTGCTTAATCCCCTGTGTGAGGGTTCAGGTTTTGTAGAAGAGGAAGTTGGGGCACCGTGTGGCTCGATAGGTTATGAATTTTGTGCCCATGTCCAGAAGGTTGTGGGTTCAAACCCCATGCTGGGTTGAGTAAATATATCATGTGCCCTAGAGCAAAGCTCTGTATTTCAGTTGCTCCTGAGATGTTGGCTTGCCATTCTCAATACAGACAAGAACATCAAATACACACTAAAAATGATTTTGGTTACAAAGGAGCTACCAAGGAACTGATTTTCTGACTAGGAAGGTTGTCTTTACTTAGAGATAAACCTGACTTCAATTACCTAAAATAAATACCTTGTACCTGACTTCTTTCTGAAAATACTCAGCTGTATGCATTATTAAAAATCTACAATAAATAGTGTGGACAATCTGGGTTGCATCTTTAAATATCACCCCTATTAATGGTCTGCTATTGAAACCCCTTGCTTACTGTGTCCTTGTTGCATTTAGTATGTAGTTTATGGACACTGTGTCTCGACATGCATGTTTATTTTTTATATCTTATTATATCTAATAGTGGACATTTTGTCTTACTGTCTACAGTCACATTTGTTTTTTGGACATTCTGGAAACTGTGTTGGTATTTTTAATATGTCATGCTGGGGCCATTATCTAACTGGACAGTCTATGTCTAACGAAGGTCAGTCAGTGTGACCAAGGTGTGCAAAAAGTTGGACAGTCTGTATGTAAGAAGGTATTGTCTAGGTCAAGGATGTCGAGATATGGACACTGTATCTCGGAGTGGACAGACTGTGTGTTAAGGTGGACAGTCTAGCTCCATGCTTAGTGCTAATACCTTAGTGTGAAGCAATTAAAGCATATAATAATCATGTCTAAGTATGTTACTTTTGATGGATTATAGCTCCATTTAATGAAAGGTTCATATCTACAGCTTTCAAATGATTCAGACATGACCGCCAGCCAGGGCTGTGAAGATGTTTGCGAGGGTCTGTGTTTTGAGCCCCCCCCCAGCTGCGGAGTGCCTTCTGCATCCCTCACAGAGCCCCCTTTCCTCTCCGCTGCGGTCAGAGGAGTGACTTAGACTTGGCTGGCACCCTGCCTCTCAGCGACCCAGGAGCCGCATCCCATTTCCATGTGGTTCAATCTATTGTGGTGAAGCCAGCCACCCATGAGGTTTACGTATATCACATTTATTAATTTAGCAGACACTTTTTATCCAGAGTGACATACATTTGAGAAAGCAGGGCCAGACAGTCCCTCTGAAACTGTGCTTTAGGCCATCCAATAGTGAAACCACTCTGGCGACCCTGGGATTTGAACCAGCAACCTCCTGATCTCACAGTCCTAAAGAGGCTGATGATTCACCACAAACTTCTCCCATACCTTCTACACTGTTTATGCTTGCTGCTCTGTGTGGATCCTTTGGGGTGTGTCCACTGGGAAAGATCCACATGTAAGACCTGAAAAGGTCTGCAGTGCCCTTAAAGTGGCGGCGCTCCGGTTTGTTGCGGCCGGCTCGTTGAGCGGTGTGACAGGTACAGTGCGCTGCTTGCCAGGACTGTCACCGGGCTGCTTTCTGCATGCAGCTCCACGCCGTTCCCTCTGGCAGCAGGATTTAGGCCGCGCTTCCTGTTTACTGCTCCTTCTTCTTGTGAAATTAAATAAATAAGTATGGGTAGAATTGACCAGGGTGCTTTCAAACGTGTCTGCCCGGGGGAGGGGTGGTGTTTGCCAGCTGCTGAGTGGGAGGATTTCTGGCTGATGAAGGGAGGGGGGCATCCCATGAATGAGGTTTCACAAAGCAGCTGACTGAAGTTCCCCATCCGCCCCATTTAGACGCCCCCCATCCTACCACCTACGTCAATACGTGCTGGCTAGCCTTAATGACTGGAATGTGATCAAGGCAGAGGTTGAGGAATACTGGTCTTGGTAGGGGGTCCTGCATAAATCGGAGCCCATAAGCGACGTGGATCCGGAATGGTTACTATTACATTCAAGGGTTGCGGGTTCGATCTCCCTCCCTGGCGCAGTGTGTGGTGAGATGGCATTTCTTTGGTTTACTCAAATTTCGTCCCACTGTCCCTGTAGCTCAGTTGGAATTCTGTCTCTGAATTTCTGCACAAGGGATCATGCAGGTATGTGTCACATGACAGACAGGATTCGCACTGCCGCATGACGGACAGCATTCACACTGCCGCGTGCCCTTGTGTTTCCTGGGATGGGCTCTACACTGGCTATGATCCTGCAGCAGGAAAGTGGACCAAGGGCAGAGGAAAGCAGATCCAGTGATGAATCCAGCAATGACTTAACTTGAGCCACTAGTTTTTCAACCTAGTGCAGGCTCTGTAACAGAACAAAGGAAAGAAAAAAAACTGCAGCGATTGGAAAGGAACTTGCTAAAAGAGCCCCCACCCTCCGGAGGGAGTGTGTTTTAATTGCCTGCCACCCTCACTGCGGCTAACAGAAGGCTGGTTGTTCTCACAAACAATATGGTGTGAATGCGATTAGCTCATTGTTTTGAACCCACACTGGATGTTCGGGTAGCTGAGACCAACTGCCATATTTTCGTCCACAACATCATTCTTCAACCGCTTCCCTGAATGTTTACCCATGTTTTGGGTTTGCAGGGGCTCTGAAGTACAGAATACATATTTAAGAGCCTTGTCGTGACACAGGAAAAAGATCAGTCACGGAGGGCCCTCCCTGGAAGTCAGATATGAACCGTTCTGGAAGGTCGACCGGAGTAACTGAAGCCAGGTGCTTCTTCTTGCAGCTTCAGATGCAGCGAGAGAGAAAGGAGACGTCCAGCAGGAAGATGCCGGTGGCGAAGCCGGGGCTGAAGACCAGCAAGACCATCGTGCCCTGCTTCCTGTGCGTGGAGGTGAGCAGGCTCAGGGCCGCGAGGCCGCCAGGCACAGTACTCTCCGCCCACGCGTGTTTCTCTGCAGCCTATCAGCACATCACAAAGAACCTGCTTTCTAAAGAGATTATTATTGACTTTGCAGAGAGAGATTCTTGGTTAATCAGAAAATTCTTCAGGTACTTTGACGTTTGCATGTGGATTCCCGTTCCCCCCACCCCCCATGTTCTTCCATTTAGCATTTCTGTGACCCATAACAACTCCAGACATTGGGAATATCCTCTGAAACTGTTCTTAACTGGTCTACTCTATAAAGCCAGGCATATAGAAGCCCGCTCTATAAATAAAGACCATATTCCTGTGAGGCCAAGACCCCCAGGCGACAAACTGAAAATTTGCTGAAGTTTTTAGACTGAAACCCCATAAGACAGGGGTGGCCAATCTTATCCAGCGCCGTTGGGTATGCGGGTTTTCGCTGCAACTGCCTAATTAGATAACTAATTAGAGGACTGATTTTTTAAAAGTTTATGTTAAAGACTGGCCATGCCCGGCAAAGACCCACAAGATGATTGCTGACTGACTAAACATCCAGAATCGGCTGCCGCTGGCGTCTCCTCATGTGCCCGATAACTGGAAGCATGCTCTGAATTTGCAAGAAACTGATTGGCCAGAAGCACTTGTAGCTGTTCTGCATGAGTGTGTTCTTACTTAATGATCAACTCACGTTCTCTCAGGCTTAGGGGACAGGTATAATTCGTTAATGCTTACAAAACAAGGCTAAAGTCCCCGTTGCTTCTGTCTGGGAGATTACACACAGTGTCGCAGCGTTCACTGTTGCTACTCGAGTGGCGTCTGTTTGAAAGCGTATTGGTGGTGATGCCAGTTATATCATAACCTGCCTGGTATTCTCATGTACAGTACCAGCTTCAGGGAGTGCTCTTAGACACTAATTAGCTTCCTGCTCTTCTAATTGGACAGCACACTGCTCTAGCAATTTCAGTTTGGGATTTTGTGTGTGCCGGGCAAAGGCACGATTTGTAATACAGCCGCTTTTCCTTCTATGAATTTCTGTAGAACAGTTTATTGAAAAAGCGCTGTTAAGCTGGAGCCGTCAATCTTAGCGAGCCTTCAGCTACGCGAATCGCCCTCTTTATTCTTTTTTATTATTTCGCGTTCGTTGTCGAGTTCTTATTTTGGAGCACACCGATCGCTCGTGACATCGACATGTCTCCGGAAGCAGCACAGAAAACAAAAATAAACTGTAGAATAAACAGAGATTCTTCACACAGATCTCCAGTGTGATGCCTTGCAGGTGAGCAAGTGCACAAGCAGCTGCCGTATGAAACTTGAGTGTTTCCAACAGAAACGCAGAAATTGCTGTCTTAAAGTTTATTTTAAATGTTTGTTCGGGGACCCAGAGGTAGAATCACATATGCAATATGTTGCTAAATGTACGTGTCCATTTAACTTTCCCAATCCGGTCCTTGGGGACCGACAGTCAGTCCCTGTTTTTGCTCCCTCTGCGCTCCCTGCCAGACAGTCCACATTTGTGCTCCCCCTCAGCTCCCTGTAAAAATGTGGACTGTCTGTGGGCCCCAGAGGACCACAATGGAAAACAATGCCCTAGGACAGTGTTTTCCAACCCAGTCCTCAGGGAACCACAGACAGTCCACGGTTTTGCTTTCTCTCAGCTCCCAGTTCACCTGTACCACATATTCAGTATTCCTGATTGGCTGGAAGCTGGGAGGGATCAAAAACGTGGACTGTCCAGGGTTCTCCGAGGACTGGGTTTGGAAACACTGCTCTAGGACATGCGAAGTGATGTGGAATGTGAAGGTCATCCATCCATCCATTCATCCGTCCATCCATCTTTTAGTTGCTTATCCAGTACAAGTCATGGGGAGGTTCTTAATATATAGATAGATATATGTTATTGTTCTCTAAGTTTAAAATACAGTAGCGAGGTAGCAGGGAGGCCTGGTTAGAGGTCCAGGCTGCCTCCTATGGGAGTAGATAAATAGATAAAAATGTAAGCAGCTAAATATGAACGTGCTATGAGGCTGTGGCCTGGGGTCTCGTTGGTCACTTCAGGGGCGGCTGTCTGCCCTGACTGAGCGTATTAAACAATACGCGTGCCGCATTCAGACAGGGACCGATCACACTAATTCACAGACTGCCACATTTCACTGAACCGTCCATTCTCTACCTCAGCACCGCCCCTGGATTCCCGCTCAGCCAATCACAGAGCAGCATGCACTCGGCATCCTAAACGAACGACACTGAGCCCCGGTGTCAATGTGCTTTACTGCCACGTTGCTGGGCTGGTTGAGTTGAGTGCCCCCTCCCACCCCCAAGCTTAGGTGTCAGGAAGTGACATGGGAAAGGGGCATGTAAGCGTGCACGGTCACTGGGCACACGGATCAGCTTTAATAGGCTGTTTTGTGGCAGCCTGTGCTTTGTTAGTGCCAGTGCACTCGTGCACTCGTGGGAGGTTCTCAGCGTATTCAACCTCCATGGGCTAAATTTAGCAACGTGTGGGTTTCAGTTCCCTCCTACAGGAGCGTGCTCGCGCTTCCCTGCTGTAGCCTGGGCTGTGCTTTTCGCCCCGGTTTCTGCCGGAGAGGTTATATAAGACAGGACAGGGAGATCGCCAACACATGTGCGCTTTATCTGTCTGAAGGTTAGCCTGACGGACATGGCCCTCGCTAATGGATTTTTACGGTTATAAACTGCATACCGAAGCCTGAGAGACTGCCGTTGGGAAGGCAACCCGGCTCGTTTCCTGTCGGAAATCAGCCGGTGACGTGCAGTACCGGCATGTTTCAGCAGGGCGCGCTGTTCCCTCAGAGGTAAAGGGTTTCACATCCAACGCACTACTGGAATTGAAATGCTGAAAATGTCATACAGAATGAGAATGCGTTATCGCAAAGAGTGGAAGATTAAATCAGAATTAGACAACACAAAAAGCACTCACGGAGAAACTCCTTAGTAATAACGTGCACTCTTAGTGCTTAGCGCTCTTAGCTTTAGCATTGTGCTAAGGCTGTATGTAGAACGCACACCTGTAGACTGTGAGCTTCCTGTTCCACTTCTGATGGAGTCTATGAATAGCTCCTTCTGCAGCCGCGGCGGCCCTGGAAGGCGCCTGATTGCTTTATCACACCTGTTGGAGGAGAGCCACGGAAGTGACAGGTTCAGCACACTGACGCACTGCTGCGCTCAGCAGAAGCCTCACAGCATTTAGTTAAACGAGTGCCACAGCGGCCATTGAAACTCACGTCCATGCTCAAGATCCTTCTGGAACAAGTAATTAGGACAAGATGGAGAATGAGGGGGAACCGTGCAGGTGACCCTACTCTGGTCACTTCTTTGGCCTTGGATTAGTCGTGTTGTGCAGTGCCGTATGACTAAACTGTGCACACGTCAATACAGTGTGAAGCCTTATGTCTTTTATACTCAGAACATCTGTTCTCCAGCGATCTCACTGCAGCAGTTCAACAGCCCCATTTGCTCTTTCGCACGCCTGTGTCACGTCCCCCTCATACCCGCCTGTCAGAATCCTCACCCCCCCCCCCACCCCCATTTCTACTCGGCTGACAATTGTGCAGAAAGCTGGCATCTCCTTCGCAAAAGGAACACACTTTGCAATCACTGTTCTGTGCACCTGCCCATTTTTCAGGCTTATTCATGCTTGTAATTGTCGTAAAACCAAACATTTCTTTCCTTGCTCAGCTATAGCAAAGCTCGTGTTTTCAGGGATAGATTGAAACGCTTGCTCCGCGCATTAAACGTCGGCACCTTCACGGTGGCCAGTTAGCGATTTGCGACGTCTTCATCGTCGCCCCTTCGTCGCCCTCGCTGAGGTTTGGCCACCATGTGATGTCCGCCAATGGAGCAGCGAGCGACACGGCGTTTGTGTGGATGGAGATCTGGGGGGCTGCGCACAACCAAGGCATGGTGCTGAGATACAAGAGCGCAGGACTCAGGAGAGAGAGAGAGAGAGAGAGAGAGAGAGAAAACAAAGCAAGAGTGGAGCTGAAGTATTTATGAAAGACAAAAAGATTGAAGGCTAATAATTCTCATTAATTCTTCAAAGAAATGAAAGTAACCAGTAAAGAGTGATATTGAAAGGTAATGTTTTATATTAGGGATTTTTAGGGATCTATGCCTTGGGCCCTGGGATTCCTGGGTTAGCCCCCCCCCCCCGCTCAGGATGAGTGGTTTGATGGATTGATGAATGGGTAGATGGATGGACAGCCGGATTTTTTTGGGTAGTGGGTCACCTTTCAGCCCAGACTCTAAAAATGTGCCTTTTTCATCTTCAAAGAAAATCACATGCTCTCTTAGAATGCTTGGTGAAGCGTGATGTTACACTTCATGCATGTCGCTCGTCATTCCTCTCTTGCTGGTATCTTTTCATCCACCTCTGTCCAACCCACCCGGTCCGTTCTTCATCCCGCTTCTAGTTTCCGCCACCCGCAATATTCACAACCGCCACTAGGTGTCAGGCCACCGCCTTCCCGGCCCTCCCTGATCCCTGCCTCGATCTCCCCCTGGTTTTCCCCTGCCCCCTTTGGATATCCTCCCCCTGCTCATCCTTTCCATTTCTTCCCTGCAGTTGTTGTTGTTATTTTGCGCTCTGGTGAGTCTCCACATTATCCGATTGCCAGGAAACACCGCGGGGAAATTGCTTCGAAATGGAAGTCGGAGTCGCACGGGGAAGGACCGCACAAATTTTTTCGACCCGTGATCTCTTTCCTCTCCGTTGAGTGGAATGGTGCTGTTACTGGTGGGGCCTGTCTTCCTACTGACCAGTATGCCACGATGAGGGCACCGCTGACATCTTGGATAGGGCAGAGTAAGCTTGGACAACACGGGTCCCCATGGCCAGACTCTACTGTTGTGAATGGAAGGTAAGAAAAGCACCTGCAGGGGCCGCCAGATGGCGGAGATGTTATAAATAGCTGGGCAGGCTGAGGCCTCCTTGGATCGCTGCTGTCTCCATAGGTCCCAATGGCAACGTGATGCTTGCTGGCTTCCAGGTGCCTCCGTGGCATCATCTCACATGAAGCTGGGTTGCCCAGGTCTCTCACTGCCTCTCTCCCCCACCTGGGGAACATGAGAGTCGGGCCAGTCAAATCTTGCGACGCCCGTTTGACTGCAACGAGGACCTGAAATTGGGATTCCATCCATTTTTGTTGATGCACAGCGTAGCGTGGATCTATTTAATGCAAAATGGACGTTCACTGTCCATGTGGAAACAGTCGGCTAGCGTAGAATGGAAATTTGATGGCCAACCGCAGACCAAGGGCGGAGTGACTCCCGTCAAGCAGAAGCAAGAGTCTGTGCTAAATAACGTGCTGGCTTCTCTTTTTTATTTCCCGGTCTTTCAGTCGCCCCTCATTTTTAAAGAGCAGCATTTCAAGAGGATCACTTGAGCAGGAATCACTTTTTGCAATCCTGAGCTGCTGAAAATCCTTCTTATAGAAAGTGTATAGCATTGTGCTGCACACAGCATTGACACTATTACTAGAATCTTTAATAGAGAATCCTGGCATTCATTCTGCATTATAATTCATCTCAAAGGTACATTGTATTGAACTGTGGTCTGCATTGACTTCAACAATGCAAAATATTTGCATGTCTTGCGATCACACTCTTCTGCAACTGGTTTATGAATTTTGTGAGCCGTTTAGGTCGTGTTCTGCATATTCTGTTGGTTGCCTGTAGCGTTTATCCACTGACAAAGTTCCAGAAAGTTCTCGTGGTTCAATGTTTAGAGGAATTAAATGCTAAACCAGGCTTTTGGATGTCCTTACAAGGCCTTCACCAAGAGAATACACACACTAGACAAGTCAAAATGCCTGAAATCTATGCCCATATCATCCTGTCTGTTGGTCAGTAATTTGTCTCTCTCTAACATGCGCGGCAGTTGTCCCTAATGCGATTTACGTAGGGGCGTGTACATAAATTACGCCAATCAGTACCCGCTCCCTCGGCCTTGCCAGAGGAAATGATTCCCTGACTGTATGAGATTGTTAAAACCGCAGCGCTGTGCGGTATCCATGGCTGGCTGTTTGTGCCCTCTCTGTGAATTCTGCTGTCTCCCAAATTCAGATTCCCCCAGCGCTTTTTCAGATTACCCCAGCGCTTCTTCAGATTACCCCATTTGTGCTTCTTTAACAGTCCTTTTGATCTGCACTTTGTTTTCTCTCCAGCCCCAGCAAAAACAGGTCCATCCTCCCTCACCAAAATCTGCACAGGACACAATCTGCCCCCTCCCACTAGGACTGCGCTGTCGCCGACTTAATTGGCACCCTCACATGGGGTGGAGGTAACGTCGTTTAGGAAAAATAGCTGAAAGTGTTTTAGGAGCCTAGCAGTGATGTGTGCACCAGATATTTCCTGTTTTTAATGAACTTTCTAGTGTTGATCAGCTAGTAGAGAAGTGAAGGGCAACTATGAAATGGAAATCTGCTCAGGGCTGCCACATGGCAACATATAACCACAACAAAACTGTTCATGGGAAAGGCTTAAGGAACTAACTCATTACCATAGTAGGTTTGATGAGCAGTGAAGAGTTAAGAATTACAGTAATAGGTATATCGTGATATTTTCTTATTTTGTGCTATTTGTCGTTACTGTTCCTGTTGTCTTTATTGCCCAATGCCGTTACCCGACGTTATGTGTTGGCAATGTACTGTCTGCAGGAGACTTGTGAGTGAGCATCTCTTTGTACAAAACGTTTCATGCAATGAAGTTGAACTTTGGTGAGGCATTACGGTAGAGGCCAGTGGTAATGGAAAGGGGTTACGTTGTTAGGTGCAGGATGATGCATTACAGCGACATGTCTGTGATGCAGTAATCATGTCATGGTGATGGATTACACTAATAGGGTTACGGTCCATAGTAAGGAATTATTGTAATAGGTCTATAGTAAGAGATCACAATAATAGGTTTAGGGTAGAGAATTACAATTATAGGTCTATTCTATTAAAGTAATAGGTTTAAAGTTAGGGGCTATAGTAATAGGTCTGTGGTAAAGTACTAAGGTAGTAGATCCATAGTAAGACATTACATTGAGGATTAGGCTGAACTCCAGGTCCACTGGGAGCATTTGCACTTTGATTAAACTTTATTGGTCTCCCAATCTCATTGCACTCTTATTACTGCAGGGGCCAAATGCGCTACTGCTGTCACCTTGCTTAAAATGCTTGGATCAGCACCGCAGCCCCAATGCAACCTGAAACACTCGGCACCTGTGCAGCTCTCTGTCTGCAGATGTGGTTTTACATGCACAGCTGGACGGATGGCGAGGCCTGGTAATCCCACCTCGCTCGAGGGAGGAGGTGGAAAACGGCTCGCGGTGACTTATCAGTATGACAGCCCCTCCCGGCCAGGCCCGCACGCGTATCTCCCG
>JABFEB020000092.1:7657642-7669027 GCA_019775895.2 Stomatorhinus ivindoensis | reverse complement strand
GAGGTGCCACAAGCCGAAGGATAAGTCCTTTGTTTTATCCTCTCCTCAGTAGACCCCGTCAGTGTGGATTACCTGCATGGTCTGTCGTGACAGTCAGCGGCACATATGAGTGTTTCAGACAGTAGTAGTTGATCTTGATGTCGTTGATCTTGTTGTTTTTGTCATTGTGATCGTTCCTAATAAAGGAGCCATCAGATGCTGGGGTGGGGGGGGGGACTCTATTCTGTTATCGTTCAGTGTGCCAGTTGTTTCATAGCCGTGAAAGAACATCAGATGTCCCTCCACGCTTTGTGTTTGGAACAAGAAAAACATCTAGTGGAGCGTGCTGGAACAGTCATGCGGTGTGTGTGAGAGGTCGACGCAGGGAACTCCAGGGATGGAAGAAACTTCAGGCTGCAAATTTCCCCTTTCACCCGCCCTTTTTGTTCTAACCGACGGAGCAGTAGAGCGAACTCACCCTCTGTAATTAACACTTTGATTAATATGCTCTCATTCGGTTTAACTAATGTCCAGAAAGCTCAGAAATGTTCTGAGACATGGAGGAGAAAAATTGCCGGAACCGATGAAATTTAGTATTATGTAATTATTTTGGTTTTTAATGCAGTGCGTTGGCCTTGGTTGTGCGTTTGCATAAACGGTCAGCACTGATGCATGTACTCTCAAATATTCCACATCCTGACTTCTGTTTTATACCCGGTCCTTTCAAAGGGATGTCACACGTATGCATTTCGGTCACGTTTGGGTGGCACGTCGCAGCCTGCTGACAATGACGGATTCTGACGATGGTGAGAAACTGTTTTTGAAGCAGTGCTATTAATCAGCTGTTATTAAGTGCATGTGGATCTACATGTGGGTTCTGCGTGTGTGTTTTAAATAAATAAAGAACATTCACGAGCATAGCTCCAGGTGCCTAGCAACGGAATCCATCGGTTGTCTTGGAAACGGTTGCTGTGGAATGTGAGGTGATTGGCAACCGTGACAACGAGGAGGGAATGACACTTGACCCGGTGTGCTGAGTGAGGGGGAAGACGGAGTGAGGGAGACAGATTAATAATCATTTTCCATTTTGGCATTCAGCCACCTCCTCCTTCTCCCTCACCAGCACCTCCTGTTTTTCACCCCTCTGCTCCTCTGACATGCTCATACACATGTACATACACACACAGGCATGTACAAGCAAGGATTGTACTGAGGGGTCGGGTGTTATTCTGAATTCTCACACCGTCAGCCAGAGGGCGGCAGAGAGCTTCTCTCGGATCAGGTGACTCTCGGCCTGTAAGGGAGTCTCCCTTTGTCTTCTTCTTTCCATTTCTCTTCTCTATTTATTAGTAAAATTATTTCGAGCGGCCTTCACACTGGCTATCAGTAGCTAAGCAGCTCAGATTCATCCGAACACAGACGATTTGTGTGCAGGTTGTCGTGGTGTTTGTTCTGTTGCGGACATGCCCCAGGTTCGAGATGTGGCCTGTGTGTCATACCACCTTGGTCTGGACTTGCTCCTGTTGTACATATAAGCCTGTGTCACATAATACAGAGTTTTTTTTCACACATTCTATTCAGACAGTTCTACAATTTGACATGCCACTTGTCTTGTAGTTGACACCTGGCATGTAACGAATATATCTCTCACACACTCTTCTGTCTCAGTTCCAGCTTTGACACGTGCATCTTCCTCTATGCAAATATGAAACCCATTGTTTCTGATTATTTAAAAAAAAGATCACGGATGAAACCCAAAGCCGGGATGTGAGGCTCAAAGGGTCAAGTGGGAAGTGCGATGGTCGGGGGGGAGGGGGTTTTGTAGGAGAGGGTATTGCAGAAATGGAGGCACGATTGCTGTGAAGTGTCTGCACACGGGTGCGAAAGATCCAGATATAGATTTTGGTTCGAATGAAAGGATCGCGGGCGTGATTCTGCGGGGGCTTTTCTCGTGGTGTGTAGGGGTGGGTTTTCATGTCACAGAAAAGGAAGGATAAATGCTAAAAAAGACAGCAATGCAATCGCAGCCCCCCCCACACACGCACACACACACACCACCCCACTCTTTAGACTCCTCCACACTCCCCCAGAGACATGCAAAAAATGCAAGGACACGCACGCACACACAAAGCACGCCCACCTCCCACTTGAGCCATCCCCGTGGATTCTAACCTTTCCGAACCGGATGAGCTGAAATGCAGGCCGGGTTCACCAGCAAGAACCGCAAGATTTATTCTACCCCCTCAAGGTGGGCCGAGATTAGCCGGGCTTTTGCGGGCGTTCCCAGTATTCCCAGTGACACTGTCTGCAATGTTCACTTGACGCTTAGGTGATTCGTTTATTGAGGGTGACAAATTTTTTTCTCCCATTTAATCAGATGAGGGTACGACCTGCGGGAGTCTCGTCACCCTGGGGTGGGCAGTCTTTCAGGTCATACAATCGGTGCCCTTAACCACCCCCCCGGCTTCCTGCCCCTATGGCCTCCAGCACATAATGGGGAGATCAATGCCCACCTCTTGTCCTGTCAGAGAAGATGCCAGCAGATAGAATAAGCTTGATGACACACACAGCCAGGACTGAAAGGCCTTCTGTCCCATTTGACCTAGTTCACTTTTATTACTATTACTTTTTTAACAAATGTGCTTTTTCATCCAAGCTAATCCCATTTTGTCCTTCCCGGTTCAGTCCCCCCCTCCCCCCCAGCACCTTGTCTTCCCTACACTGGCTCTGCCTCACTCACTCTCAGGTGAGGACCTGACCCCACTACTACCCCGGATCATGTCTGTGCGTCCTGCTGCCCTGAAGAGGAGCCCATTCCCCCGAGCTTCCAGGCGACCAGCAGGCAGACGGCTGGGCCGACAGACGATACAGTACATCTTCTGAAGCAAGACAGGGCCTGAATTGTCCATTAGGTAGGATCAGTCATCTATTCACTCTAGCTCAACAAGCTTATTTTTCAGACGACTATACAGATGTATTCTTCCATTGCAGGTGTACTGTATTGAACGATTCTCTGTAAAAAGTGCTGACTTTGGCCAAAATTAAAGAAGACCTAACTTGATTATAGTTCAATTCAATTGTGCCTGTAATCCGATCTTGTTGGGGTAAGATGGACTAACTTCCCTGTTTCCTGCTTCCTGTTTTAATTATTAGTCACACTTACAGTAACTGGCTCGGTCTGTTACAGTGTGTCGCTTTGACGTGGTAAGATATTAAAGGTGCAACCTCTAGATGTCTTGAAATGAAAATGCTTTTGAATTACAGAGATGTACACTTGGTTTAAAACAGTCTAACTCAGGGGCAGATTGGCAACAAACAGTAGCCTGGGAATGCGGGGCGGGAGGGGGGCATTGTCCTTTTGATATATTTTGCCAATATTTTCCAATCGCCATCAAGCATCATCCATCAACCATCTTCTGCGGCTGACCAGGAAACCTACCGAGATCGACCAATGGGTTGGGTACCACTAATATAAAGGCTCTGTATTCGGGGAAGAAAGACCGGCCCTCACAGGACTGACCCACCGGGAAAATTCCCAAACATCCCAATGGCCAGTCTGTACCTGGTATACCTACTTTCCTATTGATAGGATAGCTGAAATTACTAGTCTTAAAAGACTTTATGGTTATTTTTGCAAATAAACAGACAAGTAAAAATCTTGAGGACAATTGTTTACAGTATTTAAAATTATAGGTATTTAAGCATATGCTGTATTTTAAGACATAGCCTGGAACAGCCAAGTAGGATTGCTGAGATTAAGATGCATGTGAAAAACAGACATAATATTTTAATTTCTCAGCACACTTGACTTGATTCATTCAAAATTAAACATTTAAATCTAAAAACCTTTACCATACACACAAAATACTCGTGATTAAGTGTGTATGCATTCTACTGTATACAGTACTTACAGAAGAAACATGATAATGTCGCCATCAAACGACTTGACAATGCCGCCATCTTGTGGACAGTAAAATAAATGACGTGTGACGTTCATATATATAGACAGATTGCATATGTATATAAAACCTTGAGTGCGGCTTGTGTGTTGCTAAGTACGTTGGTGCCGGGATTTATTAATTGTCCATGTTACAGCCATCAGGCAACATCTAGTTCAATTATTGGCGGATAGACATAGACGGGAGCTGGATACTAGGATTTAAATGCTGGAACCGTAAATAAGCCAACCGAAAATTGGCTTATTAGCTGCTACTTAGCAAGACACAAAAACTCCAAGAGGTTCGTGAGTGTCTAAATATTTTGGTAACCTCAAGTACATTAATTACAACCGAAAGAGCTATTAAAATGAATTACTCAGTCAGGCTTACAACGAAATGTGTATATCTCGCCAAATAAATAAAGGTGTGAATATCAAATATTAATCAAATATTTATAGTCGAATCGAGACCCATACAGTATCTATATAAAGACTTCACATAACTCTGCCTGTACAGAACCTAGTCTATTCCTTTGTCATCTCAGATGTCTCGAACATTGAATGTGTAGTATATTGAAAACTTCACTAGATGGCAGTATATTATATTTATTTTGTTTGACACAGTTCGAATAATCAATTCAACACGCATATGCCATGTTACCTTCCTTTACTACATAAGCAGCTTTTGAGATGCAAAAAGCAGTTCTTATTAATTACGTAATTTTACGGTCTAGTTTTTAGAGTTGGTCAGCTAGAACAAAGGATAAGCACTTTGATCAATAGTAAAACATCAATATCCAAGACCTAGGATTCTGTGGTCATAAATATGCTTCCTCAGTCAATATGCTATTTTCCCACCAGTGTTTGTGTATGTTGAAGTTAATTTGAAATTTGAGTTTAAATGTATTGATTGATTGCATATAATATTTACAGGAAGTTCAGGGTTGAAATTGTTAAGCCTTAATTGGTTCCTGCCGCGTCATGTGCCGCAGGCTCGGTTTCAGCTGGCTACAGTGGTCCAGTATGAGCAACTGCATCAATGACAGCTGTGTCGAAGCGGCTCCGCTGCACCCTGAGTACGGAAGTGCGCAAATAATGCCCCGCTAATCCCCATCGGCGGAGGCAGACTGAGGAGCGTCAATCAATCAAAAGTCCACAGAGTTTGTGTGTGTGTGTGGTAGAGAGAGAGAGAGTAGGATGCTGCATAGTGAAGAACCTTCAAAGATATGACCAATACGGAACTGAAGAAAACCGCGCTTGAAAATGTGGGGAGAACTCAAAATATTCTGCAGAAAAACTGTCTAGTAAGAATCCTGGAAGGATTATGCCATAAATATCAAATTCAAAAACGGTCTGCTAAACAAAGTTAACCAACAGTATAAATGATAGTGATGATGACAGTCTATGAAAATGTTTTATCTATAACCATCTATATGCACGAAGCATTAGTGTAGTACTAATCAACGCAGCCTTTGTCACGCTATTAGATAGCAGACGTATATCTTATGGTAAACTGGCAAACAATAATGACTATGCTAACTTTTTACAAACGGTTTTGTATTTTATTTTTGTTAAATACATACCAAAGAAACCTATTGTTTTTTTTTATCAATTTAGCTATTTATTAGCAGAATATTGAATTCTATTGGGTCTATTCAATCTATTCAGAGACGAGAATTTTATGAGAGTAATTATATTGAAGGAACAAGAGCAAGATGTCTGCAGCTTTATGTTATTATTATTCATGCATCAATGTTTGAGTTGTTGTATATTGAAGATAATTTTAATGAAATCTCACTTTTACCTTTTGTTTAAGTGCACATTCTTTAAATGGTCGATACCTTCCAGTGCATTTGTTAAAATACCGTTAAGCTAATATGAGATGTGATTTTTATTTAAGTGCTCTGGGCGTTACGTTTTGATTGGCCGATACTGTTGACGTAACGGCTACGCTGCCCAATCGGAATATAAGATCGATGAATAAACTATTTTTGAGTGAAGGAGTGGTTAGGGGAGGGGTGTGTCGTCGCGAGGAAGGGGATCAGTCGCGTGTTTGCGTCATATGTCAGTCTTAGCTGTCAATGCAAAAAAAAAAATACACAGGACTTACCATCAAAAATAAAATCAAACTGTCTGAAGTTAGGTGTTACGTCGGATGAATTTAATGATATGAAATGTATAAATCCTATATGCTTCCCGGACGCTGATTGTTACAATCTGAATAATGAATAGCGGCACACGGCGCTTGGTGGCAAGGTGGTAAGAGTCAGTGACATAGGTCTGAGGCTGCTGGAAATCGAAATAGATATTTAGCTGTTAGAGGCTAGCTAGGAAGACCCAAGGAAGTGCCAAGAAAGTACGAAGACAACAGCGAAGAAGCAAATATCGTTTAAACAAAGACAAATGAAACTGCTACCAGGTATTTTCATTTGCGTATTTATATAATGAAAGTTGGTAAACAAAGGCGTAGGTGAATGTTATTTTGCACGGATACTAGTTTTATATGAGCGGAGTGCGAAGGAGTTTTCCTGGGGAAATCATGCACTTGCGAGGAAGAAAGGAGGGGGGAGGTCTGTTGGATAACTGTTTTGCATTTATATGTGCTTAAAACTGGCGTTATGAACTTAAACACGTAAGTGGTCTCCCCGTCTGTGTTGCTTCTAGTGGGGAGCGATTAGTCACACGCCGATCGAGTAACGTTAACCTATATAGCAGGAATCCGCATGGTAGGTAGCCGGAGTAAGATGGCAAACAGATTGCAATATAAAAAACCGCATTGCTGCTCCTCCGTTTATCGCGCCCGGCCGGACCGAATTGGTGCGGTTTTTTCGCTGCATGAGCAGCCTTTGTGGAAGAGAAAAGGATGCGTGGCTTACAGCAATGACTGCTTTGTATAAGACTGGTCATTATCTTTGTGTAGAAATGTGTGGGAATCAAGGTACGAGCACGTCCACTGCGTATGTGTGCGAGGTATATAAAATACTCGGTGAAACATTTTTCTGAAATATTTTAGAAAAGAAATCTAAAATTGTACATGTAAATGTATTGTTTCTAATCGTAGATTTTTTTTGTAAGGTCTGACCGATGTATTTTGTTGTCTGATTGTTCGCAAATTATTAATGCGATTCAATGATTGAAAATTAGTCACCGACAGCGATGTCGCTGGTTTTAGATGGTTACATTTAAAGTGCAGAACAAGTATGAAATAATTGCCCAGGGAAATATATTTTAATTAATCCTAATAATAAATGTTAATGAGAATCTTAATCATCGATGTCCGATGAAAACCTGCAGCAGGCGGGTTAAATGTGATGCGGCTATTTCAGACATTTCAATTGCTTTTCGTATTGGGATTTGAGCATATTAAAGATTACCCATCTAGTGGGGAAATCTTGGGCCAGGTAACAGACATTATTAACGTTATTTTAACAAGTAATCTCAAGTGTGCAGTACGTGGACATGGGAAGTGTATCACAGTTTTACATTACTGCTTTTTATATTTTTTTGTTCATGAACAGATATTAGTTTTTAATGCTAAAATTCATGATAGGGTCAGTACCAAGTCAACCTGCATATATCATATGCTCTATGCTTCGTGGCTGTTGCAGGGTTTCCAGAATGAGGGAAGTGTCCACGGAAACCTCCACAATACGCTGCTACAGACTTATTTAATACAGTTGATATGAAGAACCGTAATACAGTTATGGATTCATCTTCTTGAACTTGGTGGACTGCAACTGGAATAGCAGTGCATTTGTCCATTCCATGAATTGCATCTCCACTAAAGCATTGCAACAGAACTTTGATAATATCCATCCATCCATCCATCTATCTTTGCATATCCTGGTCAGGGTTGTGGAGAACCTTTGCGCATATCCCAGGCAGCACAGGACGTAAGGCAAGTCTGCACCCTGGATAGCATCGTTTAATAATAATAATGACCTGAACTGAGACTGTGCTCATCGTGTATTTGCAGTGTAATCGGCGGCTGTTCCCGTATTGAGGAAAGCGTTCTGGGGAGAACTCGAGCGGCCTGCATGCAGGTACCTATTTATCATGCTTAAACTCGTGGGGGGTGCAGCGATGCAGGGAGCACTGGACCGCTGCGCAGCGGCGTGGCATGGAGAAGAGTGAGGGGGTCCAACGTGCATGTTCTACACAGTGGGAAGGTCCATTGTCCAGGAGCAGGTCCATAATCCACACAGCAGTGCATAGTCCGTAATCACCATGCCGTCGATGCCTCATGGTCTGTTACAGTTGCAGACTGTCTCTTGGCAGATGCCCACCATGACTCCCTTGGTCAGGGTCCTGCCGGCTCTTCTAAAGTCACAGCAGGGTCCTGAGGGGTTCGTATTTTGGGTTTTCTTTTTTCGTCCACAACGGGTCATTTACGGATATTCTGAGTATAATTAGGACCGCTTTGCAGGCATAACGTAACACACTGGAAAAAGATTGTTGCTGTTAAGAAGATCCATAGTTTGGCCTGTTGGTAGAGAAGCGTCAGCTTAGGGGAGAGCTTTGGGGCAGAGGGTTCACATTCAGTGCTGCGTGGTGAATGATGCAGCTTCAGCACCGGATAAAGAGCTCATATTCAGTATTGTGTGTGGTGAATGAAACAGCTTCAGTTCATGGTGAGCGCTTCATTCTTGGCAATGTGCGTAGTGTATACACCAGCTTCAGTATCGCGGGATAAAAATAGGGCCGAGGCTGGTGAATGAAGCTGTATCTAGGAATTATTGCTGGTCGCAATATCATAGTGGTTTTTTTTGTCAGTGCCGAGGTGCAGAGTAACGTTAGAGTACTGCATGCGAGAGAGAGACAGGTCGCAGCTGAAAAAGAAAATCAGGCAGGAGTCAATAGTTAAAATGGCATTGCTTCGGGGGGGGGGGAGGTGGTTCAGAGTGTTAATCAGTTGATTATTCCTGTGCCACATCACCAAACAGTGATCCTTTAAACTTAAGTGGCGAACCTCGAATACAGATTAATCTAACATCTGTTTGTTTGTTCTAATAAGAGCCTTCATTTTAATCATATCCCCTTCTATTTTAAATTGCCAGAGCCTTAAGATGCCCTGACGCCTTCATATAACACGCATTGGGCTGCACAGAGCCACACAACCGTGTCGCAGTCCAGCATGCGTTTCTGCGGCGCCTCACGCACCCCTTGTGGCCAGCTGGTGTAACTGGAAGGAAGTTATTACATCTTTTCCGTAGCACTCTGTGGGTAATCATTATGAGCTGTGTGGGCATAAGGTCTGCTGTAGCATAAAAGTGTGATGGCGGGTGGCGGTGGATGGGGGCCGCTGTGAAATTTGCAGTGCAGCAATAAAGCCCAGGAAGTGGTGTTGAACTATTGTCCTTCCTTGGGTTATTGATCAGGCGTAAAGCGTTCATCTCCGCAGTCCCCTTTGCAGTGTCCTCTCCGCACACGAGCTTCTCTGGCGTCTCTTCGTTTTTAAGTTGCGGCACATCCGCCCCTCTATGGTCCCTGGGGGCCCGAGACGCCGGCAGAGGGGCCGCTGACCGCTTGTTTACGGGGAGGCACCGCTGAATCCCCCCCCTGACAGCTTCTCTATGCTGGTCCCTCTCGTTTAGCCGCCTCTCCTGCGTTGTCATCTGGCTGTCTTCTGTTTCCTTGTCTTCCCTTTTCCCTGTTTATAAATGATTCTGTTAAATGATGTAGGAATATATTGTGACACATCCGCGTAAAGCACCTCGGGGCAACTCTGTTGTGAAAGGCGCTATATAAATATAAATTGAATTGTGCTGAATTGGAGTCTAGCCTCTGATCATCCCTATTGCCTGCTCTCTCTGCCTTCTTTTGTTACCATCATTTCACACGTCACTCTCCCCCTTTTATTTGGACATCTGTGCAGATTGTTGTCTGTTATTGTATGTCGGTGTTATACAGGCCTCTGAGTCCATATGTCTCTGTGTTATACCTGTCAGCATCTGTTATACCTGCCTGTGTCCATCTGTGTCTCTCTGTACCATCCACCTGTCTTTACTATACCTGTCTGTCTCTGTTACACCTGCCTGTGTCCATCTGTCTGTCTCTGTACCATCTGTCTGTCTTCATTATACCTGTCTGTCTGTGTTAGACCCCACTGTGTCCATCTGTCTGTCCCTGTACTGTATGTCTCTCTCTTTTACACTGGTCTGTCTGTGCTGAATGTCTCTCTGTTTTACCCGTGTGTCTTTATACTATGTGCTCATCTTTGTTATATCTATATCTCTCTCTTTGTTATACCTGTTTTTGTATTTGTACTGTTTCTCTCTGTTATACAGGTCTGTCTCTGTACCTGTCTTTCTGTATTATACTGTGCCTGTCTGTCTTTGTTATACCTGCCACTCTCTGTACTTAAAATCTACCTCTGTTAACCCTGTACGTCTGTAAACTGTATGTCTCTCTGTTGTACATGTATGTCTCTGTATTGCTTGTCTCTCTTTGTTAGACCTGTCTGTTTTTGTTATATGCATCTGTCTCTGTACTGTATGTCTCTCTGATAGATTTGTATGTTTATATACTGTATGTCTCTCTGTCGTACCTGTCTCTGTGTTGTACCTGCCTGTCTTTAATGTGCCTGTCTCTGTATGTTTCTCTGTCATTCCTGTCTGTCTTTGTTATAGACCTACTGTCTGTCTCTGTACTGTATTTCTGTCTCTGTTATATCTGCCTTTGTTATAGGTCTACTTCTGAGTATGTACTATGTTTCTCTGTTATTCCTGTCTGTCTGTATGTCTCTCTGATGTACCTGCTTCTCCATGTTGTACCTGTCTGTCTCTGTACTGTATGCCTCTCTTTGTTAGACCTGTCTGTCTTTGATGTAGGCCTACCTATCTGTCTCTGTATGCCTTCCCAAATCTCAGGCTCACCATTCTCTCTCCCTCCATGTTCCGTCTCTGTGGTCCCAGCTGAGAGATGGAGATGAGAGAGCTGAGCGTGGTGGCTGGCAGCTTCGTGGGCTTCCAGCTGCTCTTCTCTGTGGCCAGTCCCCGGCTCTCACCGGCCGTGGCCGCTGGCTACAGCCGCCTGCCGTCGGCCAAGCGTCCCGAGTGGAACTCCAGGTGGGAGAATGTCCGGCGCGTCCACACGGAAAAGATGCCCGCACGTGCAAATATGCACATGCAGTCATACCATTTAAATGGCAAAAACTAGTAACAAATCTGCTTAGGCTCACAGTAAATGCACATGCGGATACATCAAGCAGCAGTCGGTCATATAGTATTTTTCACAAAATGGTGGGAATTCATTGCTTGCAAGGTTTTGGCAGCAAAAGCAGAACAGGATAAAGAACTGATATTGAGTACCGTGTGGAGTATGAAGCAGCTTCGGCACGTGGCGACGGCTTCATTCTCCGTACCGTGTGGAGTATGAAGCAGCTTCGGCACGTGGCGACGGCTTCATTCTCAGTACCGTGTGGAGTATGAAGCAGCTTCTGCACATGGCGACGGCTTCATTCTCAGTAC
>JABFEB020000092.1:7620021-7636095 GCA_019775895.2 Stomatorhinus ivindoensis | reverse complement strand
CACCCATTTTATTGCTCAAATAATTACGTACACTGAAGGAATGGATTAATTCCCAACTCTCTGTTGAGAAATGAGCAGTCTGCGGCTTTGAGCTACTATACACATACAGACTGGAGTTTTCTGTTCCCGCACATGCATTGCTATAAATATTATATATAAAATTATATTTTGCACAATGTAGGGAGGGACAGGGAGTCTCTAGGTCAGGTCTATAGTAGAGTGTTTTGTGTCACTTTACAGTAGAAATAGTTATTTATGTTGATTACTATATTACATATTTGAATTATGAGTTGTTCTACATGATTAATATAGGTATGTTTCCCAATGCACTGTGCAAAAGTCTTAGGCAATCAAAGAAAATGTTTAAAGCTATTTATCTTGGTAGTAAGTATATTTTTGGTTAGGAAAAAACTATTTAAACATTAAATTAAACATTAAAATATAGGCACATTAAAAGTATCATAAAGAATTTCTTCTCTTCAAAAAGTTACTGATATCTTGTTGGTTGGCTAGAACTCAATGAGGCGTTGATTAGCCAAACGTGCTAATGCTCGAGGCAAATAATCCATGGGTGTATTGGACGATGCAAATACATGGTTGACCTTTAGGGAAGGTTTTGAAAATAGCTAAGCTAACACACTTTGACAGACATGATATCATACTTTTACGCCAACATCATTTAAATTCCTTCACGTCGCCTAATACTTTTGCATAGCGTTGCATGTTTTACTGATTTATCACTTTGTATCATTTTTATGCTTCATATTTACCGTTGAGCTGGAGAATATTGGCAATTTCGTCAGAGCCATCACAGACTATGGCCTGAAGCCACATGACATCTTTGAAGCCAATGATTTGTTTGAGAACGTCAACCACACTCAGGTCCAGAGTACACTGATCGCCCTGGCTGGACTGGTGAGTGCAGCATTTATGAAAATGAAACGATAAAAGCCACTATTTATCTGGAGCGCACTATTATATCTCCAGCATGTTTATCTTACTGTAGGAGTTTGTCCCTCAACTTCTACAGTCCATAGCCGTAATTCCTCACTTTCATTTCTAGGCAAAGACTAAAGGATACCACACAAAGCAGGACATCGGCGTGAAGTATGCCGAGAAACAGCAGAGACGCTTCAACCCGCAGAAGCTGAAAGACGGATGCAACATTATCGGGCTACAGGTGACACAGCCTTATCATAAACTATTAAATAATTATATTTAAATATTTCAAAACAATTCTGCTAATTATATATTTTTTGTTACACTCAAGCCTAAAGCTACCCGTACAACAATATGCCTCCTCTTCAGAAACATTTGCTCCTCATACCAGCAAATACTATGCCGTTTCAGATTTTGGAAAAACCTGGTTTCCTTCACTTGATGAAAAAATCAGCGCCGCAGTACCAGGTTCCAGGAGGAACATACTTTTCCAGAAATGAAATCCAAAAAATGTAAATGGAGCTGAGAGCTGGTGTGGAGATAAATTGAGGAGGGCAAACTGTTTGGCGTAACAACACATCTTTGGACCAGCAATAGTGGCGGAGAATCCTTTATAAGCTTCACTGTTTATTATGTATCATCTGACTGGCAAATTAAATCTTACAGCCTTAAACACAGTTTTTCCACAATAACCACACAGCCGACAGTACTGCTGAGATGATAGACAGAAAAGAAGGTAAGATAGAGAGAATCAGAGTATCGGTCATCTCTCCTGATAATGGTATCAGCATGAGAAAAGCCTTTGAAAATCCGCCTCATGTTCGGTATCCTTGTATTAGCCACAACTTAAACTTAGCAATCTCCAAAATGTTCAAGATGCAAAGGGCAGGATCTTATGTCTGTGTCGCATGCCGACACTTGGTGGAAGAAGAGAAAGGAATTACAAAGAGCAAGCAGAGTCGAAGACTCCTTAGCATTCATTGATCCAAGGTGAGGTGAGCAGTTGGGGATTGACATTTGAAATGGGCTCTGTAGGCCATCTATTGAGAATTTGCAGGAGAATGTAGCGCATAGCATCTCATGCCTAAAGACAATGGAATTAGTGCCCTTAAAAACCACAATTTCGCTGTCACTTCAAAGTCCTGGCCTCACTGTCCACTGTTAAACCAGTGCTTGAACACACCAACAATAATGATAGTAATCAATCCTTTATTGTCCCCATGGGGAAATTCCTTTTACGCCTCCCTCAACTTGCTCTATGTAGAGCAAGCTGTCTGCAAAGGGCAGCCACCTGTTGGGGCGCCCAGGGAGTTGGGAGTTAAGGGCTTTGCTCAAGAACCCACAGATATGCTGAGGCTGGGTTTGAACCAGCAACCTTGTGATTATAAGCACACAGGCTCAGCCCACTGAGCCACACGCTGCTAAGGTACTTGGTCTGGGTACGAATGTCAGCAAGATCTCCAAACAACTGATGGGTTAGACAAGACCTGGAAGAGGGAAGATGGTGGATCCATGTTTTAAAGGGAACTTTACTGAGAATTACGATTAGACAGTGAATGCATGCATGCAGAAGGCAGCACCACTGGTACCAATATGGTCCGCCAAAAATAGAACCACAATTGATAATGAGAAGCATCAGTCCTCCCAGCACTAGCAGGTCTATTCGGACTGTTGCAGTGAATGACCAGTGCAAGGCAGGCAAGAACATCAGGACTACGAGTCATATGGCCATACTCTGTCCAGGAAGAGATCAAGACAGAAAATGTGAACGTGCCGACGTTTCTTCACCATAACTTGGATTGACTCTACTGAACAAACAAATGCAGATACGGCAAATGGTTTGATGATATCAGTGTTAATTTAGAAAAGGAGTTCCAGATTCTGCTTTTTATTTTTACAAATAATAATTGGATTTGTTTAAGACACATGAAGTCAATCATAGTATCAAATAGGCATAATTTCTACAGGACCAACAGATGTTCAAAAAACACTATATGGACAAGAGGATCAGAACACCTGACCATAACATCCCAGTCTAAATCCATAGGCATCAGTATGAAGTTGGTCCCCCCATTGCAGCTGTAACAGCTGTCACTTCTGGGAGGCTTTCCACAAGATTTTGGTCTTTGGTTTGGAATCTTTGCCCATTTATCCAGAAGAGCATTTCCGAGGTCAGGCACTGATGTTGGACATGAAGGCCTGACTCACAGTCTCCATTCTAGTTCACCCCAAAACTGTTCGATGGGGTTGAGGTCAGGGTTCTGTGTGAGTCAATCAGGTTCTTCCACACCAAACTCACCCAACCATGTCATTATGGACCTTGCTTTGTCCACTGGGGCACAGTCATGCTGGAACAGAAAAGGGCCGCCTTCCCCAAACTGTGCCAACAAAGTCAGAAGCAAATAGTCCAAAATATCTTGGTAGGGTGAAGCATTCAAAGTTTCCTTCACTGGAACTAAGGGACTTCGCCCAACCCCTGCAAAACAAACTCATACCACCATCCCTCCTACACCAAACAAGTGACACAATGCAGTCAGGCAGGTAATGTTCTCCTGGCGTCTGCCAAACCCAGACTCATCCATCAGGCTGCCACACAGAGAAGAGTGATTCGTCACTCCACAGAACACGTTTCCACTGCTCCAGAGTCCAGTGGCGGCGTGCTTTACACCACTCCATCCAACGCTTGGCACTGCGCTTAGTGATGTGAGGCTTGCATGCAGCTGCTCGTCCATTGAAGCCCATTCCATGAAGCTCCCACTGCACAGTTCTTGTGCTGGAGTTTATGCCTGAGGAAGTTTGGAACTCTGCACTTATTGAGTCAACAGAACGTTGGCGACGTTTACGCCTCAGCACTCGGCGATCCTGCTCTGTTACTCAACATGGTCTCTGTTGTTCCTAAAAACTCTCCACATTGCACTACTACCGCTTACAGTTGACCGGGGAATATCTAACAGTGGAAACAGTGCAGCTGATACAATTATTTGACTTTTTTTTCCTTTGATGTGCTATAATTTGAAACTAAAAACAATAAAGATAACCATGAAATTGTGGATATTTTACAATTAACTAGTAGGGGATGGACAAAAAACAATATGAAAGTAAATAAATCACAATTAGGTCGAAAGTCAATTATAAGTAATTATCAGCTTTAAGAGAAGACTGACAATTAGCACCCGGGGCAGGTAACAGTCCCCACCTGCCTGGTATAAGATACATAAAACCCGAACCCCTGAGCCAAGGGGAAAGTAACATGACCACTGTTCTCGCTTTCTTCTCCGTCCGCATGGGCTGACGTTTGGCGATATCCAAAGGACGCCTTCAGCCCACAGTGGCTGTTGGTATGTACTGCTCTCGTTTGGGAGGAACACGAAGCCAAGGAGTGACGCCGTTTTACAGGACCTAGTGCACCTTACGGTGCCAACGCTGTTCCCTCGTGATCCTGCCGTATTACAGGATGATAATGAAGCTATATACAAAGGCAAACACCAGGATGATCCCTAAACTTTCCACGGCTTCCGGAAGCATAAATCCCAAACATCCTTTAATGTTGTGTGAAATTCCACCAATTAGAGGCTTTCTTCTTGAAGAATGGTCCAATACCCACTACACACACCTGTATGATGGCATTCCAAGAAGGAGTGGAGCTATTTTGAAGGCAAACGGTGGCCATACAGCCTATTATATCCTCAGTATTGATATATTGCTTGGTGTTTACTTTGTCTCCCCGCCCCCCCACTGTACGTTCATAGATGTTTCATAAAGAATTTCATCAACCTTAACTTCCTGAGACCCGAGGAAAAAAGTGACCTTCAATTTTAGGTTATTTGTCTTTGGAGGAAATAAGACAACTTACAATTCAGATTTTTTCAAATTTAGTTTTATTTTTAATTTCACAGCATGTCCTCTTTAGTGTACAACTGGAATAAATATGTTTCCTTACATCAGTGAAAAGATGCAAAAACAACATGTCCACTACAATGGACATAAATGAATGGGGGGGTTCTCAGGAGGTTAATACTTGAAACACGCTTAAAGTCGGGGGGGTTTTAGTTTCTGCTCAAGTAAGCTTGTCTATTTCATAATGTTTTACTTCAGATGGGGACCAACAAGTTTGCCAGCCAGAAAGGCATGACATCATACGGCACGAGGCGTCACCTCTACGACCCCAAGACCGGCATGGAGAAGCCAGTGGACCAATCCACCATCAGTCTGCAGATGGGCACGAATAAGGGAGCCAGTCAGGTGAGGATGGGAAAAATGCCTGTGCCTGTTAGCTCCTTATCTTTCTCTTTAAAAATGTTAGAAAATTTCACTTAAAAGCTAGATTTCATTCAGCTGCACTGGTTAGCAATTAAGAGTTCAGTTAATTCTGTTATGTTTTCAAGATATTACAATAATTTTTAACACCTTTGGTTCTCAGTAACATGCTTTCACTCTCCATCCATCCAGCCATCTACCACACCTGCTTCCACTCATTGCACCTCCTTGTACTAATTCCCACACAACTGTTGAGCTGAATCATTTGTGGAGAGACAGGGAAAGAACTAAGTTACACGGGGCTCCGGCCCCCCAGGACTGACATCCCAGCCCTATATTAAATTCCTACTAAAATCATTCTAATACCATTTAGCCTAACTGCATATCTTTGGAAAAAGAGAACTGCGTACACAGAGCAATTTTGAGATTTCCACCCGCAGCCCTATAAGTACGAGCCAATAGCTCTACTCTCTCTGTCACCACGGCACCAACTATCCTGCCGCATGCCTTAATTTCAGTGTTTGGTTGCAGCGAGGCCAACAAACCATAAATAATTTATGTCTGGAAACTCTGTGCCGTGCCAACATGCCAACTCTGCCCCTTCCCCAGGCCGGCATGACCGCACCTGGCACAAAGCGGCAGATCATCGACAAGAAGATGGATCTCGAGTCATGTGACACCGTCACCATCTCCCTGCAGATGGGAACCAACAAAGTGGCCTCCCAAACAGGCATGACCGTGTACGGCCTGCCCCGGCAGGTCTACGACCGAAAGTACTGCGTCACTCCAGACAGCTACATCAACAATGGAGAAGGCGGGGAGATGAATGGTCATGACGGCTACAACAACTACTAGGAGTCATAAACCAGCATCATCATCGTTCCCATCGTGTCAGTTAAGGCTAAATGCTACATCCTTAGGTATTTATAAATCCTTTTCTCCAGCACGTAACATAGTTTGTTTCACTGGTGTTATTTTAAGCTTCTTGGTTTTCATGAGGAGATTGCATCTGAACTCCTAAGCTTAGCTCATCTTATGTGGGCTCCCATAGTCTGCTCTCCCCAATATACCATTTCCCAGTTTTCACAACCACCTGCCACAAGGGCAGTTTTTCTTTCCATATTACCCCTTTTATTTAAAGTTTTGGCTTCATTGTCGCAAAGACGCCGTTCCATTCCCACCGAACACGAAGAACCCTGAAAGACTTGGACGGCTGCCAGATTCCAGCACTGCTTAATACCCCATCTGGCCCTGCCTGTGAATCCAGCCCCGGAGGGCCCCCTCTTTCGGCCCCGCGGCACACAGAGGGACGAGCAGCCGGAAGGGATAGCCGCAGACACTGAGATCAGGAGGCACTTGCCCCCCAAAAGAAATTTTAATGCTAACATTTCGGGGTCGGGGGCAAAAAGGACCACATATGCCGTCTACCTGCTTGGAGGATGAACAACCATAAACCACAAGAGGAGCCTATCATCACTGACACCCATGCTTTCGGATCTGTTTAAAAGCTTTTTTTTCCTCGGTGACAGAAGGATGTAATTTTTGCTCAGCATTTCAAAACAAAAACTGTTTATAAGCAAGAAGTATTATCAGACAGACTTAATAGCACGACCAAGCACTAATGGCACACACACACACACCATACTTTCCTTTGTTTTAAACTCATTTTTTTCCCAGGCGTGCTTAGAATGAGGTGTGACAGTGCATCTTCAAATCACTGTGTTAGCCTGCCATCTAGTGTTTTGCAACATCACTCAATTGTCAGTACGATTTATGTGCCGAAAGGGAATCAGTAATTCCTTGCAACTGCTGCACGATATGCCATCAGATGTTAAAACTGATATCTTGCCTCAGCTGTTAAATTTTGGTGACTGTAAAACGTTGACTGATATAATACAAATCTTTGAGGATCTTGTATGTTTGACACCTAATTTACACAATACACAAAGTCATTTAAAATGTCTTGCATTGATTAATCAGAAAAGATACAGAATTACCAAGCAAATTTTTTATAGCTCAAGTCTATATTTTAGGTGGATTTAGGTATGGTCACCAAGCACTTGAGATGTTTTTATATCTTAAGAAGGGGGCACTTATCACACCCTTCTTTAAGAATGCAATGTATAATCAATGCATAGGGACACAATGTCAAATGTGAGTCTAACAAAAGATATGTATGTTTTTAAATTACAGGAGAAGAATTAATGCACTTTTTATTATAGGTTTTAATATTGAAGTTAATTTTTGGGGACAAGTTGTTCTGTATTGTAAGTGTGCTTTGGAAGATGACACACTGAGGGTTTTCCAGTGTCAGTCAGAGCATCTCCGGTTTCGGGGCCAAAAGTGGCCCATGTGTGGAGCTGCCCAAACAGCTGCTGGCCAGGAGCGAGTCTGCCTGGTCGGCAGCTGGGTCAGGCTCTCAGAACTGTTCTGATGCATGTCGTCTTAATCATGGAGGGAGAGAGAAAGTGTTTTGTAACATGTGCGGCAGTCAGCTTTGCAGTTTAAAACTGAAATATGAGAAGAGATTGGTGAGAAAGACCGAAAGCTACAATACGGGAAACCTGTAATAGCCCCAGTACCCAGTATACTTCATGAGAACTTCAAATTGTGCCTTGATAATAAACACAGTATGAAGCAGTTCCGCCCCCCCCCCCCACATTGCTTCTTTATGAATGTAAGCAATTACTGTCTGACCATTTTCCTCACTGTACAGCAACATGACAAACTTGTGGCAAGATAGACCAACTACCTGAAGTAGCAGGCATCCAAAGGAAGCAGCAGTGGTTGGGGTGTGACATGAGCGGGGGGGGCAGGTTACACGAACAGGTAATGTAGCATACCATGCACCCAAACTGGATTTTAAAAATGCATTACCATATCATGTTCATGACCAAAAGGACAGCTAAAGAACTTAAGATGACCGATCTTCCCATCATAATACTTCTGATTTCTGATCTCAGAGTACCAACACAAGTAATGATTTACTAGATAGCAAAGTGCTTAATCGTAGAATAATCTGCACATGACATCAAGTCATTAAACTGGTCTGGATTTAAATCAGCAAAAATCAGGTTTATTGGAACATAAAAAAGTATTTCAAAACAACTGATGTTCAGTTTCGTGGAATAAAACAAAAATAATTACACCCTACAAGTTACTCCCCCACCACACAACTCGTTTAATACAAGAGGCTGGTTTCACAATCATCATAAACGATTGAACTGTCACTTTTAAGACTTCAGTAAGTGGATCAGGATTATTTAGGTCTGTTAAGTAAACACTGAGACAATAACTGAATTCATCAGGACCAAAAAACGGCAAATGGGGAAGCAGGAAGGGCACTGCCAGAAGTCAGGGGCTCCATTTTAGTGAGAATATCCTGACATATGAGCACACATGCACCTGCCTTAAGTAGCTCCAAGACCTAGATTCGGAAAGAAAGAGCAGAGCACACCATATGTTTAAGGAAAGAAATTAAAAGTTGCATGTGCAATGATAATCCCTTTTTAACAGCTACTTCATATTAACTGTGTGGGGATGTCTATCGAGGGATCTTTCTTGCCTGTCAGTCCTACCCACCTAGTCATGCTGTTACATGTATGCATACTTTCAGTGATACTGGCTGAATGACTGTGACCTATGCATTCTTGACCATCGCTCCTCTGCCCATACCCACTGATACCACAAGCAGTTACTGATTGGCTGCTTCACAGGCATCTATCCAGTCACTGTAGACATCCACTGGTTCTGAAAGGTCTGCAGAGGTATGTTAAGGAAACTGAAAGCAAAAGGTTTTCACACAGACGTAATCCTTAGCAGTTTTAACCAACTGGACATATGACTGGTGGTTACCCCAGGCAAGATAATGCAAGCAAGTCGTTCCCTATTCATAATATAGCCTAGCAAGCAACATAGGATGTGAGCGTCATCTAGGTGGTATAAGCCAAGGAGGGTCCCTGTGCTTTCGTAAAAGCAAGGCACTTGAACTACTTTAGTGAAAGAAAAAATGGTTATTGCAAATCAAATTAAAAACGACTACTAAGTCACGTGCTAAAACGCTAATACATGGCACATACGCTGAAGCACTGCGTTTAAACAGATAATCAAAGCCCGCTTTTACGCCGATATTGAGAAGGATACATGTTATCGGAGTCTGGAACTCCTCCAAGCAAACCGTGCAAGAGATTATGCCCGTATTCCGGCTCCTTTCCCTGGGGAGAGAAGCGGGTGAAACACCTTGACAAAGCAACGTGTATGATGGCCACGTATGTGTCATTTTCCACCTACATCTTCACATCGCAAGATTTCTCGTGGTTACAAAACGGACAGGTAAACTGGGTGTCCAAGTTTCCGGTCATTCTCTTCTTCGGGGGGGGCTTCCGCTTTGATTTGCGACGGCCCATTTTCTGAATTATCTGCAGAATAGATATTTAAATAACATAACCAGATGCCGGATTACAGGAAACTGCATACATATGTACATGACCTAACGGAGGTCAGAGCAAGCATATTAGCATATTATGAATGGCAGGTTAATGTTCCTATTAAAATACCACAAAGTACTATCGAGGTAGCTAGCTGATCCAAGTGACAAAAAACTGCAATATTTCTACAATATTTAATAGTTATTTTACAGTTCTTTAAATCGAAGCATCTCTAATGCACAACAGTGATCAACACATGGTAAGATGGACCAAACAATGCATTTACATGAGCTAACTAAACTGAGCAACATTCAGCTACTAGTTTAGCACTGAAATATATTACAGCAATACGGCTACGAAATCAACCCACGAAAAAGGTTCTGCAATAAGAACACGTTTCTTTTTGTTTACCTTCTCCAAGAACAACCAGCTAGCTAGATTGACCTCATGCAAAGATTGCTCCCCGTTCTTCCTCCTCTGTAAATTTCAGGATGATGGAGTGGTCTTTATTCGTAAAGCGCCACCTGTTGGTCTGGCGTGTAACAGCAATGGCCTTCTTATTTCATTTATTATCCGTCACTGCCTCACAAACGCTCTCAGTATAAAATCAGCGAAGTAGGGACGTTTATGTCCACATTACGCTTGGTGATTAACAAACATGCTGGCCCATAGAGAACATTTCAAGCCTGGCTTCCTCAATAGGATGACTTGCACAAGACATCCTATAGCAGGGTTGTCAACTTTGGACAGATGGCTGGTGTTAGATTTTCAATTTGAGAGAAGTCCCACTTATTTATATGCAAGGCTCTCAAGTTTCATCAAGAGTTTGGCGCGAGATTACATTAGGGGCAAAACGTGTGTCTTACGGTCAATGCAAGAGAACCAAGAGCCCTGCTTACCACATTCATTAGATCTTGCTCTGCCACTTCCACCTTTCCCGCACTCCATCTTCGTGCGCATCCATATATTAACGCGCTTGCAGTGGGATCGCATGTAACTTATTTAGGAACTTTCCCGGAAAGAACAGATGCTATTTTCTGATTGGCTTGTAGGTGCCTATTAACGCTGTATAACTCGGGAAAGCTATGAACTCGGCGGAAAACTCCGCTCCGTAAGCCTGCGCGTAGTCGAGTACTGTAGGTCTTTTTTCTGAGCGTGAGAAACACAAGGTGTGGCGTTTGAACTGGTTGAAATTAGTATGTCTCACGGTCATGTATGTGACAGTAAATATATGTAACAATTTTATTACCTTGTAAATAGTATATAGGGTTTGCAGACTACCCCAACGCTATTGAGGTACCTAGGTTTATAATGGAATAATACAGATTTGCCGTAAGATTTCTTGCGTATCACCCCCGATGCGTGAGAGTTGGCAACCGTGCTATAAATGATCATTAGGAACATCGGTGCGTTTATTCAAGTTTCTAGTATTATTTGCTACATACACAATCATACAAAGTTAGAAAAGTACTGATAAATAGAATTTTATATACGTAACGCTTTAGTTCGTTTTAACTGCCATCGATGGTTCTCACGGTAGGCGAATTTATCCAGGCTGCAGGTTGAACATGTTCCATAAAGTTGCCCTACCTTGTTGGAATTTCCAGTATTAAATGATAATTATATCTATCGGAATTTGTTAATGACTCAGAAAAGTCTATCATAAATCTGCATGGGACATATTTGATTGCACCAGTGGTCAATTCCCTCTCATTGTGGAGCACATCACATTCCCTGTTTAAAGTATCCTAGCACAAAATGGCCAGTGGTGGCTTAATTGTTAGGGAAACGCACTTGTAATTTTAAGATTGCAGATTTGAATCCTTGACCAGCAAGTCACCACTGAGGTACCCTGAGCAAGGTAGCGCCCTCAAGCACTGCTCCCCGGGTGCTGAATTAGCTGCCCCCTGCTATGTCACAACGTCATATATGGGTTAAATGCAGAGGACACATTCTGTTGTTGTGCACTGTGGTGAGTCAACAATGATAACTAAATTCTAAAGCAAAAATAAAACTGATTTTATGTTTTCCTCCCCGGACACATTTCATCAGTTGTGCCATTTCCTAATTTGGCTGGGTTGGTATAAATTTATTTAAATGAGAACTCAACATCATGAAGCTGGGCTAAAAACCCAGGCATAATTAGTATGAATTTACAGCTTGAAAAGAGCTGGAAAGGAGAATGAAGTTGAATTTCTGTTGTGTGCATGTGTAGTACCTCTACAGGTAGGATGGAATGATAGAAACAACTTAACTGTTTGTTCATTATGCTGTGAGCTGATCTGCTGAAATTGCACTTTATATCAGGGAAGCATTTTGTTCTGTAGTACAAGAGGCACAGTTCACTCTATGTAATGTAAGCTATACAGGAGCATGCCTAGAAATCCTGGGCCCCAACACCCAATTTTATGTATTTTATGGATTCAAGGCCTATTCTCAAGTGCTGCCCCTCCCTCGGAATCTGCCAGGGTATCTATGCCTTTCTGACATCCCCAGTGCTGTATCACCATATTTACACGGCAGCATTGCAGTCCCAGGAAGGGAGTGTGGTTTTGTGTAAATAGTTCTTGTTATGATCACTGTGCTTGAGGGTCTCCCTTGGGGGCAGAACAAGGAATGAAATGACTGAATTTATTAGGGAAATTCAGCACCTGGCGGCTGGCACCCCCAATGATGCATATTTAGTATGGAAGATCACTTAGATTTTGTTTCTACCAACCAGTTGACTACTCTGTAACTGCCTCTGTATGCTCAGCTGGTTGGTAGAAACAAAATTCTTGGTTCGCCCAACATTGACTGTTAGTAAGAAGGGTACGCACAGTTAACAGGAGTCCCCTCTCAATACACTCTGCATAGCAAGCAATAGTGTTTCCATAGTGCACAATATTATATAATTTGCTAGATATATAATTTGCTTGACAGAAGTGTTACAGCTGTCATTCTAGATATGCTACGATATGGCAGTATATGAAATATTCATACCGTAGGGGAAATTAAAACTGGTATACTGGATGAACCAGTATACCGCCCTGTGCTATTCCGAAGATTGAAAAATGTACGTTTGCAAGGGAACATCACAGGACTGTCAACACAAAAAACATAGAATGTTCAATAAGCACAACGATCAGTGTAAGGTTATATCACTGGAGCAGGATCTACGCCTGAGTCTGCAACCAAGAACTGCACAGTGGGAAGACGTGGCTTCGACTTTTCCAAAATGGCGGTCAAATTGTTCCACGTGCAGTCACGTGATAGCAGGACTTATATGTCATTGGGCGCCACTGAGGGCGTCATATCGCCGGCTGAGCAGTAAACGCTACTGTATGTGCAGTTTAGTACCCGTGTTTACTGTGAGCTGCATTTTGGCTGGATATTTAAAAAATTAAGGAGTGATATTAGTGTTTATGTCGCGTTCCGTTTTAAATGAGTTTTATCAGTATGCGTGAATGCTGTAAAGATTGATTATAATAATACATATCATTAAGGTGGATTTACTATTATTTATATATATATATTGCTGATCCCGGAGGATTTGTCCAGTCAGGCCCCCTCCGTTCGCAGTGCCCTTCCATCATCAGCATGTCCGCGGTGAGGCTCCTCGGCCTGGGCGCGCTCGCCGTGCTCCTCGGCCTGGACTCCCTGGCCAGGCTGCTCCGGCTGATGCGGGCGAGGCGCGGCGGGCCCCGAGGTCCGCAGAGGGAGGTCCTCTTCTTCCCCGTCCACATCACCTGCGTGGAGCACCTCTTGCGAGCGGGCGAGGCGCTCACCAAGTAACCATCTCGCTTTTGTCCTGTTTTAAGTCGATGATGTCTGAGTGCTGCGTAAATGAAAACGACGTGAAGTGGATAATAAGTTAGTCGTGAGGTTCGGTGCTGCTCGCCGCTCAGCCTCTTCGCTTGGTTATTATCTCTAGCTGGTAAAACACAAGCTGCTCTGGAGCAACAGGCTGCGCAGTCAGTGAGGAACCCCGGTTATCTAACTTCTTATTAACTACCCGTTTGTTCACACTGTAATGGTGGTTTTTTTTAATAGTTCGTGGCTGATTAAACCGTCTCGTTGCCATGGACTGCATACTTACAGTGGATATGCATTTAACATAATAAAATTGCTTCATTTAACATGCGTTGGATAGTAAAGCCAGTTAATTTGCTGAAATTGTATTGAAATTTAGTAAAATAATTACAGTAAAGTAAATTGCAACAAGGAGCGATACACACGTATAACACTTATAACAAGTAAAAGTCCGGCTAGAATCTCCCTCCCGCCGCATTTGCGCGGTCTGTGTGTCACGTGACCTCCCCACAGCAGCCCGCAGATGTTCAGTTCGGCATATGAATGGTTCAGTGTGTGTATGCATACCCAGCCCGGGGTGGACGCCAGGCAGACCCTGTACAGGATGCAAGATGGATAGATGGAAAAACGTTACACCTCTTATTTAATTTACTCCATGGCCAATGCTTTGAGGTTAAGCAGACTTTTTCATACCTCTGATTTGTCTATAAATCAGTAGGAAGCTTCACTGACTTGCTAATGTACCACATTTATTTATTAATTTGGCATCTCCTGGATGGATGGATTTATATGCAAAGGGCTCAAATGTATTTGTGATGACATGGAAACTGAACAAGTTAGAATAAATTACCACCCCCGCTCCCCCCACCCAGGTGTGCACTCCTGATGTTTTCTCACACTCCACCCCGCAGCTCCTGCCCTTGCCCCCTCCCCCACGGCCAGGAGACCTCCTTCACTCGCCTCCTGAGGCACCTCCTGTCTGCCAGCACCTCCTTGGACCTGTGCATCTTTGCCTTCTCCAACCAGTTGCTGAGTCGCGCTGTGCTGCTGCTGCAGACCAGGGGGGTAGTGGTGCGCGTCGTCACCGATAAGAACTACATGGCCATCTGTGGCTCCCAGATCAGCACCCTCCGCAGGGCAGGTATGCCAGCTCTGAACAGCGCTCTACTTTAATGGGGCAGTGTTTTCCGTAATGGCTCCAGCTTGCGCCTACGGCTATTGGACCTGTGACATAATGAGGCTCTTCTGCATGATGGGTGGTTGTTCATTCTCTTGGGGGGGGGGCTTTTGCACGGCACCAGGTACCGTACTTCTGCTACTTCAGAAAAGTACCACATGTACGGAAGTTTGTTTGTTTTCCCGTGGTGTAAAAGCTGGTATCGCTGCTGAATGGCATCCCAGCGCAAGCTGGGGTATGTTGAGCTGTTGGCTATAGTATATAGTATTGGTTATAGTAAATAGCTATAGTATTTAATATTAATACCAATATTACATGTTATGCACATGCAATTCTCATGTTGCAAGGACCGCGATAGGGGTGGGCAGTGGTGGCTTAATGGTTAGGGAAGTGCACTTGTAATTGAAAGATTTCAGGTTCGAATCCCCGACCACCAAGGCACCACTGCAGTTCTATGAGCAAGGTACTGCCCCCAAGCCCTGTTCCCCGGGCAGTGAGTTAGCTGCCCCCTGCTATGTCACGAAAGTCACATATGGGTTAAATGCAGAGGACACATTTCATTGTTGTGCACCGTGTGCTGTGGTGTGTCAACAATGACAATCATTAAATTGTAAAAAAAAAAAAAAAAAAGTTTCACTTTTACTTTTCATAGGCGCATAACTTTTTCCTTTTCATGATTATCTAGTGGTGTTTTAACAGCATTAACAGTGTTTCCACAGGGTCTCCCAGGATCTGGTCTGAGAAACACTGATTTAGAATATGTTTTAATAAAATCAGTGTAAAATTTATGGCACCTTCTTTGGCAATAGCCGTGAATGCACTTTCTGATCATGTTTATCCTTGCAGTTTAAGGCAGACAGATGGGTTTGTTAGAGAATTATTTCGAACCCTGTTTTGCTTTAAAATATCCCAGTATTTATATTACAACAGAATCACATTGCGATATTAAATTATTTTTCCATTATCGTGCAGCCCTAGTATATTATGGCAAATACTACTTTTATTTTGTGTCATACCATCCAGGTCATTCAATGCTTCTTTTGACCAGATTGCAATTATAGTTTGAGTCTCTTCATTTGTCCACACATCCTAACTCATTATTACCACTCTTTTTTTTTTTTTTACTTTATTAGAGTTTTCTGAGTTTGTAGCTTTATTGTATTGTATTTCAGAGGCGGGCTGTTTGCATTACCAATTGACAATGAAAATATGAACATCAGTCCCACCTCAAAGTAATGAAGTACCAAGAAAGTAGCCCAGGTGGTTTGGTCCTTTTGGTACCGGTACTTGACCGGAAGTCAGTGGAATAGGGAAGTACTGAAAGCACCATACCAATGGTACGGTTCCTGATGCAGTGGATACGCGTCCTTGGTTGTCGAGGATGACGGGATGAGTCTGGAAACCAAACGTACTATGATGAGCTTTTTAAGCAGTGGTCACCTTGCAGGACAAAGCCATCTGTCCTCAGCGGGGGGGGGGGGG
>JABFEB020000092.1:7577242-7599337 GCA_019775895.2 Stomatorhinus ivindoensis | reverse complement strand
GGAACGGGAAACATTAAGTGGTGTGAAGTGCACTGTAAGGACAGTGTGTATCGGGCTCGTAGAAGCAGGACTGAAGTTCCACAAAGCAAGGAAGAAGCCCTTCATTAATGAGAAGCAGGGAAGAGCCAGGCGGCAGTTTGAAACAAAAAAAATATATTTTACACAGACACATTCCCATAAACAGAGAAATGTGTGAAATTAAACATGTTGCTATGGTCTCTTCATTTTCTCCAGAGCTGCATTAATATGAATATTTTAAAGCAGGACGAAAGCTAATAATGAGGATTTTCCCTTCAGGTTTCTGCTGAAGAAGTTGTGGCCTGAGATTCCCAGCCCTGCAAACAAATTCCAGGGTCTCTTTACTGTGTATGGGGGTGATTTTCAGGTAAATTACTTTCTGACGTTCTGTTATGCTTCCATGTAAGTTACCTTGAGACTCTCTGTTATTTATCTAAGATTATTGTTGGCCAAATGAATCGGGGTAAAAAATACCAGAAATGGTTCACGGAGCTTAATTTGGTTAACACTACTAAAATGTTCCTGATTTATCTTTTAACACCTCTGTGATTATGACTTGGTGGACTTAATTTCAGCTAAAATCTCCCCCCACCCCGATTTACCCTCAGGAGTGGATGGGTTTTAACACAAGTGACATCTGGTGGAGGTCGACTGCATTGTTTATGGGGGAAAACCCGTCTGTACTGGAGGTGCTGTGTGAGGCCAGGTTCAGACCTCCAGCTGGTATCTGCTCTGTGTCGTCCGGGGCCTCGGACCTCCTGGCGGAGGTGGACTTAGAGGAGGATGAAATGGCAGGGAAGGCGAGCCCTAGGTCGACGGAGGTACGCAGGGGGCGGCCGCACCACCTTTGGCCGTTTGAGCAGCTCCAGCTAGCGCAGAAACAGCATTCCCTCCACCCTGCGCATCCCCCACTGGAACCGAACGACACCTACGTGTCCCTCAACCAGAACTCCCAGCCGGAGGGTCAGGAGAGCGGTCCACTGGACGACGTGTCTGATGAGTCGAGTCCTCTGCGGGTCCTCTTCACTGGCTCAGGAACTCCAGTGTCATGTTCAGAATTGGAGTCCCTGAAACAGAGCTCTGGGAGAGTCTCCTCCCAGTTAAGCCTGAACTATCCCCACTGGCCAGTTAAGGGAGGGGGCCATGTCTGTATGGCAGGGACTGATTCGGGGATTTCAGTGGACTACAGCCGAATGGGCACTGGCACTTCCCTGACAGCCAATACGAGCCGGATATCTGCCAAGTATGATTTCCTCCCGTCCAGGTGTCCTTACTCTGGACAACCCATTCAGTCTAGTTGTTGAGTACAGGATAGCTGGTCAGAAGCATTCACGTGGTGTCCACAGAACGTTCTGAAGGTTCTTGAGCTCCAAAGAGGTGGAATTGTTTTGCCGGAAACAGAGCATATTATTGGTACAATAACTTTGGCCAATACCAGAGATTTATGAAAGTTTGAGAGATCTTTTTTGACCAGTGAAAAAGGCAGCCAAGTAGGAACGACTCTGCAGACTGAGATGAGATCTCCCGTGATACCTTCATATCACCATTTATATGAACTGTGCACATGCGGAACACATAAATGTTGAGGTCTCTCCAGGTCGTGGTTAAAACCATCTGTATTTGTATTATCAGCAAAACCAGAAAAAAAAGCTTAAGTATTTAATTCCACATTTCTTGCAAAAGTGAACAGCCTGTCAGCATTACTAAGAGTCCTGAAACTTAATAGCTTTGAAAAGCAGGTCCTGAAGTATGTGTGAAATGGGTGTCTGTAGTCAGGATCTCTCTGTGGGGTCCCCCTGGTAACCAACACCCACATATGACATGCCAACCATGGGCGAGGGCCAGTCTTGTGGCTAAGAGATTGTAAGTAGACATCCTAGGCGCAGGCCTGCTGTTGTACCACGGAGCCACTTGAAATAGCTGGCAATAAAACATTGACATCTTCCTCTTTTACGCAGACATACTGGCTTTATAGATGATATTATGGGTGTTATTATCTACAGCATATAGTTTTGTGCTTTCCGAGCAAGTAGTTTTGTAGAATTCCAGAAATATCCACTTGTAAAATTCTGTAAGTATATTCGCATTTGGAAGTAACTGTATTAGGTATGTCTTTTAAATACTGTTGTCTGTAAAATGAATGAAGCTTTTTTACAGTTTATTTTTGTAGCACAGATGTCTTTGAATATTACAGTGTTAAAACATGTATGGATAAAAATAAAACATGCTTTTCTTATATAGTGGTGATGTTAATTTTAATATATACGTGAAATGTGTTGGTAAAGTGGATCGTTGGGTAAGAATGTGGCCTCAAACATTTTTCAAGGATGAGGGCTGCCCCCCCGCCCCCCCCATGTTTCCATGCCACGTACCCTGCAGTTGCTGGGATGGACTCACTGTGTAGCTAACCTTGTTGACAAGATATCTACCACAATATGGAAATTTATGTAAATGAAGTCCCAAATTACATTTATGCGATAAATAAGAGTAAAACGAAAGGCTACCAGTTTCATAGAGGACATTGTCTATCTCTCTGGGATAACCGGTAGGCCTGGATGTTACCTCAGACATTAACTCATTCATTCCAGCAATAAAACCACTGTGAACATGAACATACAAACCCAGTCACAAGTTTCAGTGATGGTTAAAGTAGGGTAAATAGTTCATGGTTAATAGATAGAATCAGAGTCAACTCATTTTATTGACAGTATGTACTAACATACCAGAAGTGTTTGTGGTCCAGTGCTAATCATGCAGTGCACAATATTTCAAGACATACAGGAGAATAATTCACAGAACACTATGTGTGGAAAACAAGGAATGCCGATAAGAATACAAAACATTTAGAGAAGACTTTTATACAGACGACGCAGTGCAAGACGGCTAAAGACAGCAAATTAACACAGTACATGAGGTTTACTTCCTGCTTAGTGGGACCCTCCTCGGGGACGAATCCAAGCTCACCTGGTCAGCCCCGCCTACATCGCCCCCTATGTTGCACCCAAGCCAGTGCAGCGGCCGCAGCTCTTAATCAGCATTACAGCAGCCGACTGAAGCACGTCACCTGGGCGCAGGTAAGGGACCACTAACCACCAAACAAAGATGCCTTGATATGAAATGTACCATTTCATGTTCATTAACATTTGAAAAGCACATGTGCATGCTGAAGGAAGTAGACGTATATCGTTTACTTGACTTTTATGCCAGATTTTTAAATTTTCTACCAACAGTAATTTTGGCTATTATGTGTCAGGTAAACATCTAGCTCAAAATAGCAAAATAAATTGTTGGACCATCTTTGGCACATATAACTTTCCATATTTACCTTCTTTGTTAGAGTAACTTCCCATATTTTACCACTAAAGCTGTTTTTTTTTTTGACACATAAAACTGCTGTAACAAAGTTCATACGGTTTATAGAAATAGTATGAGAGTAACATCACACAGTTTTTGTGGTAAAAAAGCATGATTTTTGATGGCTCAGATAAATACATATGAAGCAAGATTTGTTCATTTTATACATAGAAAATGGTTGTCATTCATTTACAGACAGTTTAGGGCTTGTCAGTGTTTTATTGCTAGGCTTCATGTCGTAGGTCAGGTGCCACGGAGGTTGAATCTGCCTGAAAGTTAGAAACATCTTCCCCAGGAGCCATTTTGTGTGAGTTTCACAGATGACCACATTCATATACCACCTTTTGGGAAATATGCTCAACAATCTCAAATGTTCTCTATTGATTGGTTCATAGGTATGTATGTGTGTGTGTGTGTGTCTAGCTAATCACCCTTTAAAGTGTCTCCCACTATAGTCTATTAGAAGTTTCTAGAACAATTCAGGGAGTTTCTAGTTTATTGTGTGTTGCAGATGTCCATGAAACCTTATTGCTATTTATTGCTGCAGATGATGTTTCTGTTTGCCAAGTAATGCATGAGCTGAACTAAAATTCAAAGGAGAGGTGAAAAACGTAATAAAAGGGATAGATGAGATGACTCACAGATGGGAGGCAGTCTTCGGGGAAGAGGACGCTGGATAGTACACAATAAACCTGCAGGTGTTGTTTGTTTTTTGTGCTGTGACTTCCTGTTTGAGTCTCTCACAAGGAGCTGCTCACCGCTGTCTGGCAGTAAACATTTTCTCTGTCCTTGGCCATTTCTCCAATGAGTGTCTGAAATTAACCTTTGGATAGATGAGGCATTTTTTATGAAGTTTCTCACGAAGTGTTCTGTTTCAGCACACAATATTATATTGGCTTGACAGCTTTGATTATCTAATGAGATTTACAAACAGGGTATATACTGTAAAGGTGAATTTTATTGGTTAAGCACAAAAACGTTCACTTGTATATAAAAAGGCTATGTTGAAAGAACTGACAAAAAATAAATGTTTCCATACAAATGCACACAGAAAATTCTAACTTTAACTTAAATGTGGACATTTTATAATGAAGTGTAGGGCTGTCAAATTAAGACCCATGGGCCACATCCGACCCGTGGTACAGTTGTATGTGGCCAGCGGGATGTCTTATGTTTATCAGAACTGCACTACAAATCCCAGATTGCACTGCGATGGCTAGCGCGTTGGCACGTCAATCAAGGAAAGGCTGCGCGATATAACATCGCGATTATATGACGCATGTGAAATAATTACCGGCGCTTTAGGTGACGGGGAAACCTTCGTCCGGACAGCCGGTGTTCGGTACTGTAGGAACGTTGACACCTACAATTTGCTAGAGTACTAAAGCGCTTATAATATTAGTAATCTGTATAAATTCGGCATGTCCCTGTGTTTAATAAAGAAATGGGACTTCAAAAAGTATCGCACAAGCACCGACGCGGTGTTTATCCACATAGCTCCTCTTTCAAAAGATATTGTAACTGCTGAAATATCTCTTTCTTCACCACCACTTCAGTGCTTATAAATCGCTTCCATGATACAGTGGTACGTCGGTTCTCGAATTCATTAGAAGTCGAATTTCTTAAAAGTCGAACCAACCAGTTCGAAAAAAAAAAAAATACCTAGAGCTCGAACTGAATCTCAGAAGTCAAACCGTGAACGCCGACCTAAGATAATTTGTACGCGCGGGGAAATGAGTCACGCAACATGTCTCTCAGCGGAAACAAAGGGTAACGCTTCAGTCTCGGCGTCGCATTAGCTGTGATAGCATCGTGTATGTTTACACTAACTGAATACATATATATTTAGACAGTAAAAATACATTCAGACAATGATAGACAGTAAGAGTAATTATTATTATATAATAAAATACATTTAAAATAAGGATTTCTTATTCATTGTTTTAATATTAATAATAAAGCATTAATACGTTTAATTATAATAATATTGTTGTGCTGAATGGAGACAAAAGCGCAGACGTCAGGTTACCGGGGAATACGGGATTTAATTACAAGTAAGACAGGCAAAACGCAGACGGACAATATAATGACAGGACTGGGGAAGCAAACTGAAACACTGACGAAATACAGAGGGCTAATGAAAACAACCGGAAACAGCTGATCACACGGGGTTAACGAGGGGGCGTGGCACACGGAAGGAGCGGATGATCGGGGCAGGACAAATTCTTTGGATACATTTATTTTCTTACTTTACAAATTACTGTTTTGATGAATATGCTGTTTTTATTTTATCCGGTTAATTTTGTGTTTATGTGCTTAAAAAAACATATTTAGGTGTAATTTTTGGGACCAGGAACCAGTTAATTGGTTTTCCATCATTTCTTATGGGGAAAATTCGATCACAAATTGAACTTTTTAGGATTAGATCCGGAATTCTGAACGGATTAAATTGGAGTTCTGACGTACCACTGTATACCAAAAACAATAGTATGTGGCGTCTCCGCTAACCGAATTTAATAAAAAATAATGATACGCTGAATTTATACAGATAACTAACTCATGGCCATCACAATACGCATCTCATCAACGTGACCCCCAAACGCTGATGAATTTGCAGAGTGAGCTTAAATGCGTGTTTTCTTTTTGTATTTATCTCATGTAATTTCAAGATAGACTGTTAATAGATGTATTCTTGAAATATTTGCACACTTTCAACAAATAGATCATCAAAAATATTTTCATTTTGCTTGTTGGCAATGCTAAACAGTGACTTTAGATTTTGAATAAACTATTATTTTGGCTTTTTTTGATTCCCTGCGATAAAACATTTTCATTCGGCTTTTATAGATGAAGGCAAAACATTACTGATGTTTTTTGTTATTGTTTTTAATGTGATCTCTCATTTGTTTGTTTAATGTATAAACTTGTCTTATTCTGAATTGTAAGATGTCTTGGGAGATGTTAAGGCTGCTATACATATTTCTGTATGAATAATTTGCCATAATACATCTGATTAAACATAGTCAATTTAAGACTGTTTTTCAATAAATATTGACCTAGTTTGGCCCTCAAATTCAACCCCATTTTTAATTTTGCCCCCCCTTTGTGATTGAGTTTGACACCCATGATGATGTCTGTAAAACCAGGCAGCACGTCATGACATTCCCCACCCCTGCAGCGTGTGACACGTTGTGACTCAGTGGGCTGTGCCTGTGATTGGAATGTCTGCTTTTCATTTATAGGGTAAGATTAGGGCAGACTTGCCATAATAATAACGCGGTAAAACTGTGTGGAACTTTAAAAATATCAGATATGAATATGATGAAAATGTGGGACTTTGTGGTCAAGAGCTAATGAATAACCACAATTAGCCTTGAGCCCATTGTCTGTAGGTCAAACACACCTGTTTACATTCAGCTGATAAAACATCATAAAATTTGATATTGACTTGTGCGCTTTTTGTTTCTGGCTGCAATGATCATCCCAATCATCATCTCACACTGGCTTCTGTGTCATTTTTCCATTCTTTTTTTAGGAATAACAGACACCAAAAAATGTGCTGCTCTGATTTTCTTAGAGTCGTCATGGTCGCCTTCAATGGCATCATCTTCGTAAGTTGGGCCAGCCTTTCCTTCCCTAGTAACTCTTTTCTCTCCTTCTTATAAATATTGTGCAGAAATATTTTGCTAAAAGAAGGGTGTAAGTTTAGTGCATACTGACACGTGACATCTCATCTGCTTTACAACTGAACTATGCTGGCTGAGACGAACATTACATCACAGGATTATCTCCGATTTACAAAGGGGTCATTGCCTTCACTTCTTTGGAACCTTGTGACTTTTCTTTGGATAGATTCTGATAAGTTTCAGTTTAACTTAAATATAATCCATTCATCCTCTTAGCACTCATCTTGGTCAGGGTCACGGAGGGCTTTAACCTGATCCCATGTAGGCTTGTATTTGAGGCAGGCCTTCATTTGAAGCAGGCTTGTATTAGAGGCAGGCCTTTATTCTTAATATATATTTTTTTATTAAAATCATTTTGTACTGAAAGGGACTGCATCCAATTTTGTTGCACTCATACAATGATAATGAAGATTCAGATTCTGATTTGATCTGAAATTGAGACATAGATACAGCCCAGTCAGTGATTATAAGCAAATAAAACTTAGCTCTAAGTAGGCCTGTCAAAGTAGCACTCTAGAGCGATGTACAACAGATGTACCTACCATCCATACCAAAATCTACACTCCCTGGTTATCTTACATTGTTCTGTTGCCATTCAGAATATTTACAGAAGTAAAAGTCTTTTTTTTTTTTGTGTGCAATTTTGGCATTGAGGTAATCAGGTTTAATATATCATGGGAATGAATGAATGAAACATGGCCTAAATTAAAATTTAAGCAAGATTTAATACGTCATGGGAACAAATTAGTACAACGTGGCCACGATATATATAATTTTTATCGTTATGTCATGAACAGACCCCCGCAGCAAAAATAATACTTTATCTTACAAGTAATGTTTAATAAGGGTATAAAATATGGCTGCAAAGACAAAATAAAAAAAAATTCAAATGTTTATAGCAGCGATTCTCGTTCTGTGGACGCGACCCAAATTTGGGCAAGACCTGAAAGGGTCGCAAGGCAGAGTTGGAAATGTAAGCATTTTAAAACCAGAAAGCACCTATGCTGATCCACGATCAGATTTCCCTTCCCCAGTCCTAAAATTAACCTATATAAACAGGTCTTGGGTCTGTAACTGCTTAGCGCAAAACTAGTGAACACTCAACCAATCCAAGAAGCCAAACCACAGCTGCTTAATTTAAAATCCACTGGCACATCCAATCAGATTTGTGTAATAGGAACTGATTGGTGCAAACTGCAGAGAGCACTGCACATTTCATCATAGCATTAATTTAAACCTATACTTGATATAGGGTCAGGACTGAGCTGGCATGTTAAAAATTTGGTCACGATACAAAAAACTTTGAGAACCTCTAGTTTATAGGGTCTTATACCTTGTGCTTTCTCATTAAAGCCCTGTTTATGAAGTGTGTTGACAGAAGCCAATCAAGGGAACGCTTTTAGTTACTGTTAGCTGAACTGATCTGTCTTGAACAGATTGATATGTTCATATTGATGGCACTGCCATCGTACCTTATATGGTTAGAGAGAGGTCACAGGCTTGTTTGTAACTGTAAACAGCTGTACACTCAAAAAATACACCCCCCCCCCCCCGGCTATGGACCTCCCCTTTGTCACCCCCGCTGTTCTACCCTGGCTGACAGTTGGCAGGGGCCGCCATCTTGGGCGTGGGTATCTGGGTGAAGGTGGACAGCGGTTCCCTGCTGAAGATCCTAGACGAGGTAGAAAATATGCCGGTGGAGCTGAATCAGATCTTCTACGTGGGCTACCTGCTGATCGCGGTGGGGAGCGTGCTGGTGCTCCTGGGGTTCCTGGGCTGCTGTGGGGCCATCAGAAGGAGCCCCTGCATGCTGCTGACGGTGAGCTCTCTCCTCAGTCTCGCGGTCCAACAGCAAGGCCCATCATCTCCCATTCAGCCCAGTATGGCTTACTCTGTTGGATTTCCTATTTCCTTTTGTTGCTCTGGTTTCCCAAGGCATTTTGTATTGGCATAAAACACCCGCTATTTTCATCACACTTTGCTTTCTAAAAGTATCTCTCTTCTTTAGTTCTTCGTCGTCGTGCTCTTGGTCTTCATAGCGGAAGTGTCCGGAGCGATCGTGATCCTGGTTTTCAAACCTCTGGTGGGTGACGTCACAGGCTGCATCGCCGCTGACAGCAGGACTTCCTGATGTGCCTGGTGTCCAAAATGGCTGAACTCTCTATTGTTGTGCTACAGGTTGATACATTAATCGAAAAAATAGGCAATGAAGCAGTCCAAAGGATCAAAACGGATTATGGGAAAAATCCAAACCTTACTGAACTTTGGAATGATACCATGGATGGGGTACGGTATCAGAGGAGATGTGTGGATTAAACCATCCTAAACATTATAAACGCAACTGAATGTCTTATGCAACCTGCATTCATCTATATCAGTGGATGGTTTTGAGATGAAAAGATTGAAATGATTATTCGTGATTTATTACTGTTCATTATTCAAAGTTAGTCTATCTGTGTCATTAGAATTTAAAGATATCAGTTAAGCAGCAGGGAGCTAATGGAATGAAAAGAAAGGTAGAGATGGAAAATTGATATTTCTGGATGGAGTGAAGTATAAAGTTCTTATGGCTTCAGATAAGGATAATTTGCTTCCTGTAGTCTTCTGCTTCCTGCTTTAGCAGCTGTCCCGGCATTTGTAAACATGCATATCGTCTGATATATTCTTCCGTGTCTCCTGTAGCTGAACTGCTGTGGATTTCATAACTACACAGATTTCACAGACTCCCCCTTTTATAATAGTGGACACACCTACCCTCAGATGTGCTGCAGCACGAGTCCCTGTGACCTGCAGACCGCCAACACTTCGGTACTGGTGAAACCAGCAGCTTCCATTATCTTGTCTTCCCGTTTTTCTATCCTTCCTGCGGTATTATTTGTGCATTGCCAAATTCATTTGCGTAGCTACGAAGATGCGCGTTTGAATGTTTTTTGTGTCTGCTTGCAGTTTTGTTCATACCTGACCATTTTCATTGCCTGCCCTTTACGTTTCCTTCCATGAGAGTCCTGGATAAGCCCTTGATGATCTTCCCCCTTGTTCTTCCATTACAGCAAGTGAATGGCTGCTATTTTGAGCTGGTGAAATTAATAGAGAATAATGCAGTTATCCTGGGAGCAGTGGCCCTAGGGATTGCAGCACTGGAGGTACGGATCTCTGCCCTGCTCCACTGCACCCATGAAATACCCCCATAGCCATTCATTATATTTGCCTAGCAGTAGCATTGAGACAAGACAAAACATCAGTAGGGATCCTTTAATGCATGGGCTGAAGATATAGGGCATGGCTGCCAACCTTGGTCAGCTGGCTGGCGCGAGATTTTCACTTTGAGGCAAGTCTGCCCCAGCATTTATATGTATGTAGCAGTTTTATTATCTTGTAAATAGTCTGTAATGGCTGCGAAGTACCCCACTGATTTTCATGAAGCGCATTTTAGGCTAATAATGAAATAATATAGATTTGCTGTAAATTTTCTTGCGTGAGCGTGAGAGTCAGAAAGCGTGGGAGTCAGAAAGCGTGGGAGTCAGAAAGCGTGGGAGTCAGAAAACGTGGGAGTCAGAAAGCATGGGAGTCAGAAAGTGTGAGAGTCAGAAAGCGTGGGAGTCAGAAAGCGTGGGAGTCAGAAAGCATGGGAGTCAGAAAGCATGGGAGTCACGCCAGATGCTAAAAAGGGCCTCAACTAACTTTGTTGAGTTGAATTATTTTTTCAACAACTTTTATTATTGCCACCAACCCCGGCTGCCGACTGCACCATGGCAGATGATAGTAGGGGGTCTCTGGCCATGTTACAGTCTGTCTCTTAGCGTCAGCCACAGAACGGGGGGGCGGTCTCTGGGCTGGTCCACACACGCTCACACTGTCAGTCTGCCGCCCTTTCAGGTTGCTGCGATGGTGGTTTCCATGCGACTGTACCGGAAGAGCTTGCATGACCACTGAGACAATGAAGCAGATCAGTCTACAGTTTTTGTCCATCTACCCGTCTGTGTCTTTATACATTAAATCAGTTTTCATATTTTCCACCCACAGAATCACGATATATTGTTCAGAATTACACTTTAATAGACAATATTTTATGTTGCGTTTTAATCTGAAAAGATATGCTTGCTAATTTTAAAAGCAAATATTACATTATTTAAGAGTTCAAATGTATTTTTTATGTATAGAGTTTTTAAATTTAGATATTATGTTTTCATGTGAACAAGAAACTCCTATGTGGTATTTGGTATTCATTGAAATTAAATTGAAATATTAAAATGTATGTTACAGAATTGTGAATTGTTATTTTGTCTGTGCATCTCTTAGCTTTTCATTAGAAATAGTTATTGTGGTACAGTACAAAATACTGTATGCTATGCGCTATGTTATCTTTGCCGTTTTAGGTTTAAGCTGCAAATATAGTTGCGATAATAAAATGGGAAAATGGGAAAATATCTCAGGCGACACACAGCACATGGCTGGGAAGCAGCCTGAACAGGATGCCAGCCTATCACAAGGCAGGGGACACCATGGACAGGATGCCAGCCTATCAGAGGGCAGGGGGCACCCTGGACAGGATGCCAGCCTATCACAGGGCAGGGGGCACCCTGGACAGGATGCCAGCCTATCAGAGGGCAGGGGGCACCCTAGATCTGTTGCCGATTCATCACAGGGCACAAATTCACAATCACACTGTTCTTAATTACAAGTGGATATTAACTGCAAAACATTCCACAGTTTTAATAAATAAACTTCAAACAAAGATGCAATGACTACAGAGATTTGCTATAGTATGGTTCCATTAGCGCAATTGGTTGCAACTGTTTTCTTTTCCTTCGCTGGGACATTGATCTATACATAATATTTGGGTATTTAACTTGAGAAACAGCTTGGTCTAATGAGGCATTTTAGATTCACGGGCATCAAAGTCACTGTTTTCGCAAAGTCACAGTCGCCATTAGCAGGCAGCAGCTATTATGTTGTTATGAAAAGCAGCAAACGGCTCTAATGGAACAAGCTTCATTTAAAGTGAGACAATGTTACAAACCTAAACAGAAATTTCAAAGAGAATCAAATTAATAACAAAATAACTGGAAAAAGTACAGTGACAGGTTCGTCAGACTAAGTATAAACAGCGAGAAGATTAAGGCGCAGTTCACTCCAAAATTAAAAAAAGATTTTTTTAGATATGCTGTATTGCTATTTATCCATCTACCTCAGGGGTGTCAAACTCCAGTCCTGGGGGGCCAGAGTCTCTCATTTAACTCACCTGATTCAACTCCTTGCACATCCTTGTGCAAATTATCACACAGATCTTGCGCTGAATCATTTGTGGTGGAACAGGGAAAGAGCTAAGCTACACGGCCCCCCTGGTCTAGACTGTTGTGGTGAGAGTTGCCAAATGTTAAAGCATGTTCCTTATCTTTTATTGTGAATCCATGTGTTACTGAGGCCAATTCGCTCTACCCACAGAGCACGAGATGAAATGTACAATATACCTACTGAGGATTATAGTCCTATATCAGACAGACTCATTTTATGATATGGATCAGTATTTTTTTAGTTAAGTTTAGTTGTGATACTGTACCCTAAACCGTGTTAGTCTTATTTTAAATGATGGTATCTTTGTTGCTTTAAAATTATTTTTAAATCTTTCTTAGATTTTACAATGTCACTATTGCATATGTGCCCATTGTGATACCAGGGCAAATTCAGTTCCCCCACAATGTATGACGGCACTGCCTATCAGCGATGTGTATTAATTATGCTGGTATCAATTCGTACATGATTCCCTTACATTGCCTCCCCCATCTACAACTGAGCAAAGGGCTGCGAAAGCTCTGCTAAACACAACAATCAGTCCTGCACTTCACTGAGAATTTAAATGGCTGTAGAGTCAGGTACCCACTGGTGATACGCGAATTGGAATCACACACGTTATACAACCACTGCTATGTTTTATGGTCCGTCTCTAAAACAGAGTGTCGCGCTAAAAGATAACAGCAAAACTGCCCATTTCTCAGCCGGGCGCCTGGTCTCCCATGGTGACAGCTTCCTGCTAATCAAGGCTAGCAGTCTCCACTCACCTTCCTCCCCTTGCAGAAAGGCAACTCCCAGACCCACTCCTGAGCTACTGGTCTGCTGGGTGAATGGGCACTGGGGAACCACACCGAGCCTCTCTGGGAACCCCAAATGCTCAGTTACGACCCTCAGTCCATCGTAACTCTGCTCGTTCCACCCTAATAAACTCAGGAAAGATCTGACGTTCCTCTTACTGGTAGGGACTGGATTGCTTCCAAGTTCCCCACCTGTGGTTGAATAAGCCCACCTGCAGAAAATGCACACCTGGAGGTTGACGGTGAGGCCAGCAGACTGGGTCCATTGAAGCATCTGCTGGATTTGGGCTAAATGATCCTCCCAGGATTCACTAAAATTGATCACACTGTCCAGGTATGCTGCTGCAAACACCTTATCCATTAGTTTCTGGAATGTTGCGGGTGTCCCTGAAGACCAAACGGCATGACAGTAAACTGATCTTATCCAAAAGCTGTCAACTCCTTCGTCTCTGGACCCAGTGACACCTGCTAATTACCGTCACATTAATCCAGGGGTGATATGTATTTGGCTTTGCCTATCCTCTCAGTGAGATCATCTATGTAGGGCATTGAGTAGGGGTCCAAGCAGGAGATGGCATCGATCAGCCTAAAGTCAATGCAGAATCAAAATCAAGCCATCCTTTTTGGTGCTAGCACAACTGGACTGCACCACTTGCTGGTTTGGGCTCAGTCACCTTCATTTCCACCTCTAATTCCTCCTTCAGGGCTGGCAGCAGTCGTGTTGGCATCCTGTAAACTATCTGCCCCACAGAAAGCACCATCTTTCACATGAATCTTGTGTCTAAGCAGGGTATTGTAGCTCTTCTCCTGGAAGAGCGCTGGGTCGAGGAACTTCCTTAACGTCTCGTGTTCAGCTTGTGACAGATGGGATAGGTCCACTGGCTGAAACTTCACTTTTATGGGGGATAACTGCTCTGGGACGTCCTCTTGCTCTCCCAGAGCCAGTTGCTATTGCACTAGCTCTGGACATTGCTTGTATTTTCTTAAGAGGTTGACGTGGAGCTGCTAATGATTCTTACTTCTCTCAGACATGTACAGTTCATATGACACCGGCCATATTGGCTTTGTGATCTTATACGGGTCGTGCCATTTTGCCAAGGGTTTGCTGTTGTGGGTGGGTTACACTCAGGGCCAGACTCACGTTTTTGTGCCCCTTAATCAAATGAGGCCTCCTAGGCGGCTCTGGTAACAGCAATAGCACCTCTTGTCCCTGGGTGAAGACTTTGGCCCTGGCTTTGTTGTCATACTAGACTTTCTGATTCTGATGGGCCTTCTTAATGTTCATGGGCTAGGGCAGTCATCTTCTCCCTCATCTTCACTACGCATGCTATCGCAATTACTCAGAACCTGGACTCTTTTAAAACTAATTTGAAGACTTTTTTTTTTAAGAAAGCTTACAACTGCTGAACTTCAAATTTCGTAGTTGTCATATTTTAGATTTTAGATTCTTTGGATGATTTTAAGCTTGCTGTTTTATTGTAGCACTTTGAGATCTTAGGATGAAAAGTGCGTTATAAATAAAAGGTATTATTATTATTATTATTATTATTTTCTCCAGATGACTTTGCAATGGCTTTATGATCCTGGGTTTGGGCCCTATATGCATATATATATCGGGTGCATTGGCTACTGTGCTCCCTAAATGAGAACCGCTGTCGCATTTTCTCGGTAAGAGAGTTCAGTCACAGGAGAATGAAAGTAGACAGTTAGATGACTACTCTGTACCTGCAGAAGATTGTTCTGCAATTAGCACATTTAGAGAGGTGTGTGCATTCCTGGGGCGTCGGAAATAGGGGGAACACATCCACCCCAATATCGGCAGAACCCCGCCCCCTTCCTTTCCAGTTAGTAAATAAATACAGAATCAACAGCGCATTCCTTATCTTTCATTGTGAATTACTGAAGCCAATTCGCTGTGCATTCAGAGCACAAGGACGAAACCTAACGAAGACTGTAGTCATCTATCAATCAAAATTATTTTATCGCCAAACACACCTCCCCCTTATCTACGTTCTGGAATTTAACAGCCAGCACAAAAACCGTGAGCTGGGAGCTTCACGGAATTGGCTTCCAGGGCCGAGCAGCTGCATGTAAGCCTTACATTACCAAGCACAGTGCCAAGCGTCGGATGGAGTGGTGTAAAGCACACTGCCACTGGAGTCTGGAGCAGTGAAAACATGTTCTGTGGAGTGATGAATCAGGCTTCTCTGTCTGGCAGTCTGATGGATGAGTCTGGGTTTGGCAGATGCCAGGAGAATGTTACCTGCCTGACTGCATTGTGCCAACTGTGCAGTTTGGTAGAGGAGGGATAATGGTATGGCGTTGTTTTTCAGGGACTGAGAAAGGCCTCTTAGTTCCAGTGAAGGGAACTCTTAATGCTTCAGCATACCGTACCAAGACATTTTGAACAATTTCATGCATCAAACTCTATGAGAACGGTTTGGGGAAGAACCTTTTCTGTTCCAGCATGACTGTGCCCCAGCACACAAAGCAGGGCCCATAAAGGCACGGTTGAGTGAGTCCGGTGTGGAAGAACTTAACTGACCCCTTGACCTCGACCCCTTAAATCACATTTGCGATGAACTAGAATGGAGATTGTGAGCCAGGCCTTCAGGCCCTTTACTGGCATCATTTGTCAGATCATGGCCATGATTTTCAGCCCAGGGATCAGTTCAGAAATCAAAGGACTCACAAACAATAGAAGAGAAAATCATTGATAATGTCCTGGAATAGTGTGTGCATCACTCCCTATCTGCTGTTACAAATAAAACCATTAACTGCTTATGGATACGATAATGAACAGTTTAATTACTGTCTAAAGGTTACAGGTCAGCTCTGCTGCTGGGTTTTTTATTCTTCAGCATCTAGTTTGTGATGGAAAACTGGGATGTTTGTAATCTTGTTTCCTCGAGCATAAATGTTCACATTATAACCACTGTAAGGCTATGGACTTAATGGTGATAGCATATCTGTTTACAGAACGATATGGATGGTTTCAGTAGCTGAATTTCCTGATGTTCTAGGCTGAACAGACTATTTGAAATGCAACCAAGGAGACCATGTTGAAAGCATATATGGGCCCAACAGCAGTGGATCTGATTTTTGGAACATTGTCCTGGTCAAAGTTCATGACTGAGTAACCATATTTGAGGATGCACGCTTTATATCCATGAATTTACCAACTAGCCATGCAGCAGGGATGAAGCACACAGGCAGGATTACCAACCTAAAGGAGCTGTATTTCGCTGAAAACTGAAAACAGGAAAACAAATCAGACCGCAGGGGATCACAAGGGAGGGTTAGGCACAGGCAACAGGAACACAAGACGTCAGTGACAGGACTGGGGAGCACAGGACTGGGAAACACTTAAATACTGGATTAACAAGGGAGCAAATAGGAGGTAGCTGGGCATGATCAACATGAGGGCAGGAACGAGACGTAAGGCTATCAAAGGACAGGCATGACCAGGGAGGAGACAGGGGGATCAGGCTGGGCAGGACATGACACAAACATTATGTTCATTATTATTAGTATATAGAATGTCACATTATTTCATTGCACAGCATTATCACTCAAACCCTTTCATCAACACTTAAAATTTACACTTTGTGGCCAGCTTATACGTTTATAATTTGCTTCACTCTGTTTCACCCCTTTCTGTCAGTACAAATGCTGTGACCCCATATTCATTGCTCACTCGAGGCTGAAGTACCACAAGACATTCTACATGGACACAGACGGTGATGCCTGGGACCCCCGATTCACCCAAAGCTAGCCTCACTGGGCGCCCCTCCTCCACTCCCTCCCCAAGCGTAAGGGCACGTCTTACAGCTATCACTTCACTATAATGCAATTTGTATCTTTGTCTGAGAATTCTGCCAAAACAGCTGTGGGTTATTGAAGATTCATACTTAGAAATCTGGACGTTTGCAGAAGCACATCGGATTCAGACCTATACGAAACACGCATTGAGGCTGGGGATGCAATACAGGGGTGTAGCGAGAGAACAGGCAGGGTAGGCAATGGCTGAGAGGGGGGCCACGAGGGATGGCTATCTACATAATACACTATAATAAGAAATCTGCTTTATTTGTGTATTTGTGTTATTCACAGAAGTGAAAATAAAGGTCTTGTGTTATTTTAATTCTCTTTGTTTATATTATTAATTTAGACTTCATTCTAAAATGCCGGTAATAAAATGTAAGGTGTCAAGGGAGGGAGTTGGAGAGCCCCCTGGAATTTTTTAATCACTTATTTTTCCCTAGGTCCCCCAGAATCGCCTTTGATGCCTGAAACTCAGTCACTGCACATATTCCCTTTCATACTGCGGTTAGCGTGTCTGAGGCAGGGGAAAGGACAGCGCCCCCTGGAGCTCGTGAAAATTATGATGCTTTTGTTTTCCCGTCCTCAGGGTTCCCAGGTTTATTCATTCTTTTAACGCGCGGAAATTTCTGTTTGGGACGCCGCAGTGTGAATCCCCCACGGCAATCCCCATACAGACAAAAGCATCCTTTAAGAAAAGACACGCAAGAACACAAATAAGCAGCCTAAAACCAGAACGATCCACAGTTTTTAGCGTTAGACCCCGAGGCTGTTTCAGGTTTTAAGAACATTTTAGGGATTTGCCTGCACTGTTTCCCAGAGCTGTTTTACGAAACGAATTCAGGAGATTAAGGAGGAAAGCGTCGCCATTGGAGCAACAACTACTGGCTTCTGTGCAATCCAGTGTAAGATATAAAAAGTGCGGTATTCCGCGGGTACTTCTCGCGGGTCTTGTCACGTGCTTTAAAGCATTTCAATATATGCTCCCATGTAGACAAGAAGCAAGGGCGTAGGTTTGGGTATGGACGGTAGGGACATGTCCCTGGTAGATGTTTCTATTTTGAATAAATTACTCACTTTATTACTGTAATGCACTCCTGTCTACAGCGGGTCCAGAAAGCACGTGAGTGTTAACACGTACGCAGCAGTCGCAGGGATCACGTAACGCATACCTACTTTTAAATCCCTGCACTGACTTTATGTGGCTTTTAGGATTGATTTTCAAGATCTTTTGCTAATTTTTAAATATTTACATGCTCTTTTCCGTGCTACCTCTCTCCCTACCGTCCATGCCCATATATCTACACCCCTGGATTGTAAAACGATTTTCTAATATCAAACAGTGGGGCACGATATTTGTAGTACTGGCATTTATATTGTGATTCAACCTATCACTATTTTTTCTTTTCACGGCGAATTCATTCAGGAAAAATAATTTCTTTTTCAAATTGCGTGTCCTCTTCAGATATATAGAGCAACCATTACGTATTTTCTATGCCCTCGCGTCCATTTTCGGCTGCAAATAGTCCTGCCATATATTCCCCAGTAGCTACAGGACTTCATCACTTTAAAACAAAGTGTAAGTGAATGAAACCACTCAATTGACAACCAACATTACAACAGATAATACGATGCTGCGAAGCACTACTGCCGTCACATGAACGCCAACAGCGCCCTCTAGTGTAATGAAACATGTTTCGTGGCTCCTGTATATGAGGCAGGCCTAAGCAGCAAGAATAATGCTAAATAGGCCTATTAAGAACGATTGTAGACAAACTGCAGTGTGAAAAGTCATGTTGTCTTTAATACATGTTGTATGATTATGACTCTTAATGATTTAAATAATTCTGAGGGTTAATATAAGGGTAATATAATATTGTAGCCCTGGAAGGACCTACGGGACAGCGCAGCGGTATTCTGAGCCAAACGTAAGCAGTATATATATTTATGTAATTATGTATTGCGTTATTACTGTACAGTACGTAACGTCATATGCAGTGTTAATGTTAGCTGTTGTGCAATGTGGAGTGTGTGCGCCCACCGTGTGCAATGTGATCATAGTAGTTAGCACGGCAGTGTGTGTGTGTATGTTGTTAAGGAATGACACGTTATTAAACACCATCTTTAGGTTTTCCCGCACGAGAGTGTAGCTTGTGACTTATCTGCACACCGTGTCTAACACCCGCCTCACAATAAAAAGTCATAAAATGAGCTTCTTCAGTTTATCTTCTGTGTCCTTTAAGTTAGCTGCGGGTTTAAAACCAGGACTGCTGAAACATAAATGCTCTGTGTCCCGGCGCCTGGATCACGAAGCTAGATTTTTGGGTTAGCAGGGAGTTTGGGCTAAACAAAAGTGAACGATGATAATCTATGTAAACCCTTGTAATTTAAATCCAACAATTTATCTATAGCTAACCAACTGATCTCACTTTGTGATACAGCCGCTTGGACGATGGATAGGAGATGGTTGGGTTAGATGGTCCAGTCGTTTTATGTTGATTTTCAAGCAGTCTGTCTTGCTGTCCCAAACCGTATAAATATATATAATTACTAACATTAGTATTAGTGTATATTGACTTGATTTACAGGCACGAGCTAGTGATTAAGAGAGAATGAGCGCGCGAGAGAGGGGTGTGACGTCGCGGTAGGTAATGGCAGGGGTTCGAAAACCTTAGCAGCTGCCATTAATTAAAAGTAAATATTCCCCAGCCTTTGCACCATATAATCAAACAGTTTATACAACAAGGAACTGTAATTGAGTTACAGGGAAACTTAACTCTTATCGATAGTCATTTAGTGTCAATTAAATAAATAATAATGCTCCCTTTAAGATTTCGGATATGTTTGTTAGTCTATTCAAAGGGGAATGCATGTTCATAATTACTGGTGTAAATGGTCAATTAAAGTGTGACGCATCGACACATTAGTATTAACTAGCTGGCTGCGCGGGCTTTGTATGAGGTACCGACCTTCAATTTCAGAGACTGCTCCCGTATCCACCTTTTCCAGCCTGTTAATTCCATGTCGCAACCTTTCCTCATTTTGCCTCAGTGAGTCACATACCACATTTACAGCACCCTCTTCCTTCTTAACACAAATACCGCAGTTTATACTAAGATCATGACAAGGGATCGGACATGGACGCTTGTGTGCATTTCGGTTCATCCCACATGACCCGATAATTATCTGTACAAGACAAATGTGATAACGAAAGTAAATGCTGTGTTGCTATGTGCAAGATAATGTGCACGCAGTGTCCACCTCTATCTCCACCACTGCTTCTCCGAGAACCCAGACAAGGGGGCAACCACGGTAAGAGCCCCCCACCCCCCTCTGTCCCAACATATGCCCATTTTCCCTGTCGGGCGCTTCAGGTGAACCTGAAGACCAACTTGGAGGTGAGCTTTTGGCTGGGGTACTGCCCGGCACTTGGAGGGAGATCTCTCGCCGCCTCGGACTGAGTCCTCATAAATGATTTGTTTGGGGCACCAAAGAGAATGGATCCACAGGACAGATTCCCAGAATAGGGGGAAGAAACTGGGGCTCGAAAGACTAGGGGAGCAGAATTAACCAGAAAAGCCATTTTGGCTAGTAAGAGGGGGGAGGAACAGCCAAGAAAAACAAGACAGGAGTTGGGACACAAGGGCTGGGCATGTGGTCTGGTCTGGCAGGAGCCCAGGGGGGAGCAGAAGACTTTTATATTTTTGGATACTGGCTTGAGGCGAAGAGGCTTGTGACCTGGCTTCTCTGAAACCGGCGGGGTCATGTTTACCCCTCATTTTGTTTTGACTGTTCTGTCTTATTACAGGTTCAGCTGCTTTTTAAATGCATTTTGAAAAACGTGCAAATAGTAGTGCCCTATTTTTTAGGACGGTGATTCTGTGACTGAAATTTACTGTTGAGTTTAGAGACAAAGTAAATACACCACCCACCATTAATGGCACAATGCAAGGGATCACAGCAACTCCTGCTCACGGCATGCATTGGCAGGATGGGCTAGTAGATGAGAAAATGGAAAAATCCAAACCAGGATTTTGTTTCTGCCAACGGGAAACAGACCACTCAACTGGCTGGTTGAAATAAAATCTTGGTCCGGATTTTTACTTTCCGGACCTGACAGTGTCAAACTTCTGGGACACGTGTGACATCACAGACAGGAGGAGGAGCCTGGTAGCAAAAAAATAGACAAACAATAACAGAATGACTGATATTAATCATCATATTATCTGGGGGGGGGGATTGAATGGCGCTCAGTGATCTGCTGTAATTAGGAATATGCTGCAAATACACACCTTCTGAGCCACGTAACTTGGTCTGCTCAGTCTCATTCTTCAATGCACTAGAAAAAATAGCAAATTTTCTTTCTGGGCCAGGGGACATTTCCGAAGCAGGGAGATGGCGGAAGCTGGTTTGGACCCAGTACTCGCCAGTGAGCGTGACTTCTCCAGCCTGCTCACCCTAAACGTCCTGAAGACCCAACTCTGAGCGCACTGGACTCATACAGGCCTACAGGTTCACAGCACGAAGACGAAGGGGGAATTAAAACAATATGAGTAATTGCTGGTTTTATTTGAGCACACTTTTTATTTCTTAAAGGCGCCCTGCTTGGGAAACTTCTGTCATTACCCAGAGGGCAAGCTGAATGACGTGTACATCCTTATGGTAGCGAGGTAGATCTCACACCTCAAGGGCTATGGATTTGATTCCTCCCTGTATCTCAGGGTATGTGGGGTTTGTGTTAAAACAATACAAAACCAAGTATTTTGTCTTTTGCTAAATGTTTTTGTGTCATGTTTTTTTTTCTTTATTTCCTTAATGTGTTTTGTCATAAGGGGGACTCTAGTGGAGGCAGAGCACCCCCTGCAGGGCACTCTGAGACGTACAGCTCCCATGTCCAGCTACCGTTGTTCCAAAACACCCGTTTAGAGTATTCTGTCAGGAAACAGCATCAGATATCACAGCAAAATACATTTGCACTGCCATAACTATTAATAAGGCAGAGTTATTAAAAACAGTATCAACTTCGTCTTCATTGAGTTCTTTGGTATTTTTGTATGTTAGTTTTCCTGCGCTTGGGGGGGGGGGGGGGGGGGGGGGGGGGGGGGGGGGGGGGGGGGGGGGGGGGG
>JABFEB020000092.1:7516634-7527073 GCA_019775895.2 Stomatorhinus ivindoensis | reverse complement strand
ATATGATGGAAATAGGCCAGATGTCAGTTATATAGCTTGTATTTTCAGAAAACAGGACCTATGAATGAGAAGACATTACCCAGAAATTACTGAGGCATTTTAAAGTGACCTAACACTACAGATGATGTGTTTGGTGCAGGATAAATTGATCCAGGCTTTGAAATGTACTCCATAAAGCATACAGGGAGTAATAATGTCACACTGGCATTGGATTACACTATGAGCAATACAATGTTTAAATATCTCCTGTAATGACATCATGCATGCATGTAACCATGTTTTAAAATAATTGAAATACAAGCTACACTCACAAGTTGTCAACAATGGAAAGACAGATCTATTACCAGGAACCAAAGATGAAATATGTGGATTTATTAAATGTTGTTATCGCTGAAGAAAGTATTTTAGTAAAATATAGTATAAATACTACAAAAATGTCTACGCATAGTGCCGTGATAAACTCTACTTAATGATTATCTAAAATATTAATAATAAAAAAACATGAATAAGAATCTGTACACATGTATTTCTTATTATTATATGTAGTTTGGCCTCCTCTGGTACACGGAGGAATTTAATTTGTGTAAGATAGAATTTCGATTTGCATCATAAAACGTAAATACTGGACTAGTTAAACGTTATCTGAAAGCACAGAACATGGACAAAGGCTGAAGATATTTAATATAACAACTTTGTTTTATTAATTAAACTGGTTGGACAACTTCAGACTCGGATTAAACACATTTCTGCCATTTGAAAAGATTTTTGCAGTAACTTGTTGTTGAACCATAGCACACAGTGTCTAGGAGTCTCTACTTCTCTTTTCATGAAAGATGAAGATTTTTAAATGTGAAGCTTCTATTCACTGCGCGCTGCATTGTTCTGTGTGGACGGATTCTTGCATTCCAGAAATGTATTACGCATATAATTCTGTATAGATTATTCATATTATATTTATGCCCGCTGCGTTTCAAATTCAGTTATCATTTTTGTTACTTGATAAATCGATAATTAGTTGGTGAGCACATAATAGTAATATCCTATTTTCACTTTATTTAAAACGCGTTCAATCAGTTGAGCGTCTTATCTTATATTGTAAAATAAGCGAAAATATTATCATATATCAATATGATCATCTTAATCAAACCCCGTTTACGTGCACGTTTTAATTTCCTTTTTCATCAAAAATTGTACTAGTCACACAATCGAATTCGATTAAATCACGGTGGTTCTTGGGAGTTCAAATGGAGTTTAATATAATTCGCAGATCCCTGAAATTCCCACACTCGCGCGCGGACTTTCTGTTCTAGGCGTTGACACTTTTGACTTTACCAGCAGCAACTCGCGCGCTCATGGATTTAAATTTCTGACTCACGACAAGCGCTGACAAAACCTGAGAATAATTTCTGAATGATTTTCTATATTAACTTTACTGAAATGATACTCTGTCTTATACACCCAACACTAATAAAGCATTTCAATCAGAATTTGTCCCTAAAATTAAATCCAATTTTGAAAAAGAAAAAAAAAAACAATTTAAATTATGTTCTACATATCGCTGTCCGAAGAAAAGAGAACATATTGAGGCCTGCATAACCTGAATTTAAACTTAGTTAAAACTGCCAAAACAATCAGTTATCATCAATAAATCATATTAACAAATATGAAACCCGTCGTAGAAATAAATGATGCTTCCGTATAAGACAGAACACACATTTCCATTAATTATACGAACATTTTTGGAGCAAAATCACAGTACTCACAAGCGACAGCTATCTATTGAAAATGTTTTTCGAAATTCAAAAGGTTGAATTTTAAAATTACAATCAATTGTTCATAATAATAATTGATTTGTTTGGACTAATATTTTTAAATTTTGCTTGTATTATTACTATAAACCGTACTTGAATAAAAGCTTCTTTGCCGTTATAAAGTCTATAGCAGTCTTACTTATGAAGATGGCATGAAGTAAAAATAAACTTCACGTACATTTGTCATAATTTAAATCGAATTAAAAATACCACGTAATGTTAAGGACTTTTATGCATGTATTGAGAAAGGTTATTATAGAATTTTAAATTGTATAAGTAATTAAAATAGACCTCAAGATATAAAACAATACAGATGCAAAAATATTCTCTGGAAATCATTTATTTACATACAAATGTAGTTCTATAAATATTATTTAAAACAAATTAATTGAACATTGCATGCATGTTAATTACAGATACTGTGACAATTTTCGTTTATTTACTTAGTTCTATGGATTAAATATATGTATTAACGTGCAATTCGCGTCCAAGTTGACACATGAACAAGTAAGATTTTAACACGAGTAAAAAAAATTCGTTAAATGTCTTCACTCTGTCCGTGACAGTCTGGTCACGTTGCTATGTTCAAAATTTAGAAGCATCCGTGCCTTTTTCACTCTAACACCTTCACGCTCGTCACCGCTTCCTAACTTTTATCTAACTTCACGGAAATGCACCACGATCGTGACCCTGCTTCACAGGTTATTTCAAATAACTTTTGTTTCCCAATTTCGTTTCGTTTAATTCGGCTGAAGTTTTGGCCAAGTTACCTGTTGGTCTGTTAGTATTTTCACAAAACCTCCATTAGGATGGAAAACGGCGTGTCTTATAAAACACTTCCTGCGTGACCTCTTAATGGACCTGTTTATAAAAAATAAGAGATACAGTATAAGGCAGAAAAATAGGCAATAGAAAACAAAAACATAAACGTCATCCATTCATGTCAGCGTAACAACAGGACACCATACCCTAAGATGTAGGCTATCTGCCTTTTTTTTGGGGGGGGGTGTAGTTCTGATGAAAGTGAACAAACAGACAAACACGTTTAGGTTTTAAATATAATGCAACAAGAATGTCTCAGTGCAAGAACAACTATAAAACTTTTGCCTCATTATTTATGTAAATATTAGAATGACAACAAAATTCGCATATTCATGACATTATAACGTAGGTGAGAGAAGCACAATATTCAAGTTCACAACCTAAATTAAGAGTAAAAATAATGACGGAATTATTATTAGTATTATTATTATCATACTGAGAATAGTTTAATTTAATCGAAATTAATTCATCATTATTTCATTTTTGGGCTACATCGTCTCATCAGCAGTTGATGTGTGTGTGTGTGTGCGCGCGCGCGCGCGTGTGTGTGTGTGTACACGTGTACTCACACATGCACATATACACATATATATGAAGCGTTGGGAAGAAGTCAGATCGAAACTCTGATTTTTCATTTTGAACCAATTACCAATTTATATTGTGACACGTCTGTTATTTGCAGGTAGGATGTGACGATTGAGTTTCCGAGTTAAAGAAAAATAGTTTGGAATTAAATTCATATTAAAATAATTAAAAAATCACCATTATGTAGCAGATACTACCATTGGTATTAATATTATTAATCATAATTATTGTTGCCAACAATTATTATTTAACCATAGCATAAGAATGGTCCAATTGTAAAAAAAACCCACCAGGATGGGGTCAATGCACGTACGTGCATCATTGATAAAACACGTGTTCTCATACCAGTACAAATCATCGCGCGATCTACAAGAACGAAAATACTAACGTAGATGGCGCAGAATTATTTACATCGTTACATAAACAGACGTTATGTATAAATGCTTCAGTCCCATGTCTAGAACTTTGCTGCATTATTATATATTTGCGGAATGTACACATAGGAAATTACATAATCTCGTACTATCCAGGTCATACCAAATTTGCTCACTTAAGATCTGTCGCGTAATTCCCCCATGAAAATAGTGGGACGGGTATTTGTGTTTAATATCTTTTAATGAGGCTTAATGTCATTGTTCTTTAATATAATTAGTGGCGAAAAGGTTTGCTCAGTTCCCTGCTGAAAAATTACACTGTTCTAATTAATTCCAGTACAGCCGGCTCGGTCTGTTACTTGTCAAAGCTACGTTAAACTTTTTGGGCTAAAACTTTTATAATGTCAAACAGCATATTGTATGAACGTGCGTTTCATACAGTTTAATACTATTCTACAGCACTATTCATACTGAATGCGTGCGTTGGCAAGAATTAAAAAAATAATATAATGAAGCTAAATATTTCTCACACAAGTTAGTTCGCTTGAACAAGATTTGGTGTGGTGCTCTTTCATATGGCAAAGTTTTGCTTTAAATGTATGTCCCACGTATGTGGATCCCTCTCTCTCTCTCCACCTCCCGCCTCTCCTCCATCCTGCAGCCGATACACTGTTGCCTGTGAGCGGTAATCCCTGCCGCTCACGACTTACCCTGAGCCCGTATAATTCTGCTAAACCCCCAGCTGCCGCCCTGGCCACTCGCTGAACACGACAGACTGCGAACCGCTCTCCGTATTAATAATTCAGCCTCTCCGATTCTCCGGCCGTTATCATCTCCGCACGCTTCGGGCCAACCGGCACTCCTTCCCGTTTATTCAAGACTCATTACTACACGTTTAACGTACATCCATATACTAACATGCTTACAGATTAATATTATTTGACCGTTTTTTTAAGTCGTCAATCTGCGTGCCTCAGTCTGGAGCAGACACTCTGATTGATGCTCAGGATTGTTTTAGTCATTATAAGACAAAGTCGTGAGCGTTTTTTCCTTCACCTTATCTAAGCCTGGAGGAGGAGGTGGAGAGGAATCGAAGGGGATCCCACTTTTTTGATACAGGAGGAGTGGAGGGGGATAGAAGAAAGTGAGAGAGGGAGAGGGGGAGGGAGAGAGAGGGGGTGCTGTAGTCTTAAATTCTAAAAAAGAGCAACAGCTGAATTGAAGGCATATATACATACAGAACAACTTACTGTCAGTCTATTTCACTGAACCCTTTCCCTGATTTGACACTTTTTTTCTGCGGTTGTTGTTGACGGATCGCGGACACCTTGCACGGATTCGCCCGAAACCCGCTGATCGGCGACGGACTCGGCTGACGGAGAGAGCAGACGGACAGTAATAGCGGATCTCCCGGAGTTCTCAAGCCGAGGCTACGCTGTATTGGAAAAATCCTTCACGCTGGAAGTGAACAGGAAGATCCCGAATGAGGCAGAAATCGGGGGGCTTGGATAATCCGTCCGCATCCCTCGCACCGATGAGAAGAGTTACTTTTAAAAGAATGTTTGCCGGGCCACACGCCGTCTTGTTTTAGCGTTTCTTTTTCGCTTCCGGTATCGCAGAAGAAGCCGAGCCGCACTCTCTCGCTCGCTCTCTCACTCAGACTTTTTTTTTTTGGAAGCTGAACTTTTTAAAGGAAAATGGGTCTTTGAGACTGTTTGGCAAAATTCCCTGCACCATAATGGTACGTGCTGTGTAAATCAATAATTTGCTCTTTTTATACTTTTGAAAGGCTGTAAACAAGTCATTTTCTGTTTAATAAGAAAGCAAAACACAAAGAGGAACGTTGCCGGGGCAGTGCCTTTTAATGCCAAGATCCTTCACAAGTTTTGCACTGAGTTTGACGTTTCCGAAGGAATATAGCGCCGTCGCAAACGGCCACGACAATGTCGCTTTAGCACATGCTATACAGATTTACATCATGCATGTTTTGTGCCGAAATGTATCGATTATTCCCGCGTGTGTGTTTGTGTATAGTGTATAGTTGCGCCTGCGTATATCTGTCGTCTTGTGCATAAAAACGTCAAATGCTATACTGTTTGAATTGTGCAGACGTAGCCTAGTATAGCTGTGAGTAAAAACGTTTAATTTAGGCGACTGTGCATTTTCCAGCAGTACTGTCAAAATCGCCCTCACTCCGTGTCGATCCCTGCCCCTCGGGAAAGCTCTTTTCTAAACAGGCAAAGTACTTTCTTGTTTCCAGTTGCTCGTGTCAAACCCCTTCTTTATAAACGGAGCACGAAGTAGCGCGTTACCCGCCATTCTTTGATTGTTATTTTTGTTCACATGTGCGCCATTGAATGTTTACACCCCGTAATCTAAAGGACCCCAGCGTCCGACACTGAAGCAGAGTTCATTTGACTCTATTAAAAAAATTATTCTTAAGCCAATAAACGCAAACTCCATAAACATCCCTGATTTCTCATCAGTATTAATAATGAGCATTTATAAAAAATTATTTAAATCAATTAACAGTTAAATTGTGCAGTCTAATAAAAAAAACAGCAATGGTTAACGATGTTATAATTTAGAAATCTTGACAAGCGGTTAAAATTTGAAAATTCTTTTGCGAAACGTGGAAAAAACCCTCTGTTCATATGAGCTGCAGTGGTTGAGACGTGGCTTGTCTATCGCTTTGTCTACTTTAATCCTTAGCGCAATTTGGGAATTTTCTGGAGCAGTGCGCATTGCAGCCGGACACAGCGCTCCAAAGTCCAACTGTCAGATGTGGCGGAGGTTTATGGAAGACCTGCAACTGCGCCCCCTCCTCACTCTAGCGCGATCACACACATTTCTACGTGCGACCACGACGTGTTTATCGCTATAAGAAGACTTTTAAAAACTTAATAGGAGCTGCGGGTGGCACTTGTTTCTCGGAGACGTAGCGGGCCTTTATGCTGTGAATTAGACGACTGCGCTCTCTATTTTTAATAACCGAGTCGACCGCTTTTTTCTTTTAGAACCGCGAAGCTTGGCTGCCACTTGCATTGTCAATGACTGTTTTAATTATGTAGTCTATGACACTGGTGTAACATATCCAGAAGGCTAAGGGGAGGAACGCTCATAAAGTATTGCAGTGTTTTTATTCTCTACAATAACATTTGAAATAGAACATGAAGTAGTATATATACAATGCGCACAATTACTACTATAAGCACGTCGGTGATTATTACGATGACAGAAATCGAAGAGGGATCATTCTCCTTAATTTCCCCCTGCTTGTTAATTGTCCGCTGATCTTAAATCTCTTAAGCAGAGCTTCGATTTCTTGTAAAAAATAAAAATAAAAAATACCAGAGCATCTTCATGAATTCGGCGTCTGAATTTCCAACATCGCTCTTTCTGTTTTAAGAACTTTGTCCCTGCCAATTACTATCTGATGGTAGCATCCTGGTCTATCATAGTCAATCTATCGCAGGCCACCAGCTCCCGATAAGTGAAGTGCCCAGTGATGGCGCCCCTGACCAGTGGCGTGATTTTCTTGTTGTTGTTTATGAAGGCATATGTAATTTGTACTTAGTAACGAAAAATTATTCGATTACATTTTTTTTTCTGTCAGACATATTATTCTTGTCATATTGTCCTCTCTTAGCTGTTTGAGTTTTGTAGTGTCTAGCAGATTATATTTTTACCTGTGAACATCGTCACGTTTAGTTGAGGTGACGTGATGCCATATGAATGAAAATAGCACAGAAGGCTCCGCAGGCTTTTTCAGACTGAGGCCTGGGAGTTAAACAGTCGTTTTCTACCCCATAATTAAATCAAGTGTGCTGGTAATTAAGTAGGCCAATCTGATAATGGCCGGATCTGAGTGGCACCGCAAACTGTCTCAGTGGTCTCAGATTTTCCTCTGTGAAACCTGACTGTTCTTTTAGATCTCTGCATCCCAAAGCAAAATGCCCATTGGGCTACCTTGCCCCCCCCCACCCCCCCCTTCCTTGGGAATTCTCTGATCACCATGCCAGTGTGGGCCTGATTTTATCATTCTTTTCCCCCTCCTTGCGCCCTTGTCCTAAGAATCCCCACTCGTTTGCTGACAGGAACTACAACTGTAGTTTGACCACTGCAAAGATGGTAAACGGATGTACCCAAACGTGATGCCAATAACCTAAACAGAGATGAGGGATTTCTAGGCGCTGAATGTCCAAATCGCCAAGCCTGATGTCTTCTGTGGCAGAGCCAGTCACACCAGCCTTAGTGATGCAGCACTCCCTTTTACTTGGGCCGAACTCAGCCCTGCACTCTGTCACAGTGAGACCCCTGAGGGTCGAATTCACCCCCCATCAGAATGTGTTATAAACAAGAAATATGACAATTTGCTCCACCAGAGGCTTCGGTTTCCGTGTTCAGCACTATGAGTCATAGTAAAAAGATCAAGCAGGATAATCAGAGAGATTTTCCCTTATTCTGCTCAGCCTCCGCATTAATGCAGTCATTCTCTAATTGGGGAAGTGTAATGCATTTTTCAGGGTAATAATATTACCCCTAATGACCTCCATCATTTTGTTCACTGTGGAAGGAGTTTTTAAGTGTCCTCAACAAACATGCTTGTGTCTTAGATACCAAGTACTTGTAGCTTAGGATTGCTAAACCTGAACAGCAACTTTTAAAAGAGTTTGTGCACACATTTCCTGCATTTGTATGATGATCCGCAGGAGATATTTAAAGGTTTTCACCAAGCATTGAACAGGGCTTTTTGCAAAACGAGTGCCTCCCCTGCATTAAAAGGAGAAATTTAACACAGGGTTACAGAGTTTGGAGGAGACCTCGCGAGCTGCATGCCGCGAGCAGAAAAGACAATGTCGGGAGCGGCAGCGCCGCTTAACCATTCTGCCGCCGAAACGTTTTCGGGATCAGCGATAGCTAGACAAAACCCATATGGTGTCTTGGCAGCGCGGCCGCATCAAGGTGCCAGGTAGTGTCTCTTTGTGTGGTGCCTCGTCTCCCAGTCTACGGCTCTGCTTAACGCACTTTTCTGTGCCATTCGGGTTGGGGGGTGGCTGGGGAGGCCGTTTACGTTTTCTGGCTCGCCTTGCTACGGCCGAGAAGCGGCCAGGGGCGTCTGAGTGGGCATGTGACTATTCCTGCTTGATCTGAGAAACGCGAGGGCACACGCGCTCACATGCACACTTACACATGCTCACGCAGCCGTGTCAGGTACCTGTGGACTGGGATGAATTTTCCTGAAAAGAATTTTACGGCAAGAAATGCCGTAACACCAGAATGATTCATCTGCAACTCGTATTCGTTTTACTACAGAGGATCAGATGCCTGGTTTCCCCAAAACGCTGCCCTCTGTGTTATTTTAATGCCACCTTTTACGCGAAATGGGAGGACCGTTAAGCGTAATAACACTTAAAAGTCGTAAACAACACCTTAATATTCCCAGTACATACAGGACGCATTTATCTTTTCTCTTTAACTGCTGTGTTCGTTGCTCCTGATTTTCGCTCACCTCTGTGCTGGTGTGTGTCTCTGTGGGTTTTTTTTCCACCGTTTTCCTCCCCGTGGCGGCTCTGGCATGGATTCACACGCTGTTTCCCTTTCAAATACATACACGTTTTCACATTTCAACAAACAAGTCTCTCCTCAGCCGTTGATGTGGTTGCCATCGCAGGCAGGTTGGTTTATCTGCTGTCTGGCAGTGAATTCTCTGTCACCGGATCGCAACGATAAATAAAAACAGTGGCAAGGCTTTTTTTATTAGAGGTACGAAAATAAATACAATTAACCATGCTATTTGTATTGTAGCCAGAAAGGCTGGTCTTTGTAAATGCAAGGAAAACCTGAAGTGTGTGAGTGTGCCTGTTTCTGCGTATACATACTGCCTGTGCGTGTATGTAAAGGTGGGTGTGTGTACTTATATACACTGAATGATTCGGTGCCATGTAACATGCACCAGAATCTTCCATTGGTTCGGACCATCTGAGAATCATTTGTTCTTCGGGGACTGGAGTGTGCGTAAACAGATTTCGGGGGGATCGCACCACTGAAATATGTCTCATAACCACAAAAACTGTGGAGAGCGCTGTGGCCGCATTACCCTGGATTTGGATTGTTTTAACAGATATATGCGGTGATTAATCTTTGCCAGCAGAATGGGAATACATTCGGGCTAGATCGCGTTTCAGCCGAATAAGTTTGTCCTTTTTAAAATCATTTGAGAAAGAAATACTTTGTTCGCTTTTAAAATAGTTTTATAGGCAGCTTGTAATTTATTTTTGTGTAAAGAAAAACCGCGGTGGTTCACATATTAAAATATATTCTTTTTACTCTAAAGAGGTCACAAACTCAATTCCCAGCTTTAAAATAATTGCTTCTCTTCCTTCTAAAATGTTAATTAAGCATAGCCTTGAGATGTTTGCTAAGGGCTCACCATATGGATTGGGCATATGTTCTATATATATAGAAAATGATCTGATATATAATTAATACTATGCCCTATAAAAGCATATACACCACAAGACGGGAAATGGGGGTCATTTCAGAATGAGTTGCGGTCAGCGTGTGGTACTCATGTGAAAATGTGGAGCGACTCAAAGCGATCAGTGTGCACATTTTCGATGCTCTTTTTGTATTACAGTAGTAAGACGCGTTAAATTACGTAAACGCCAGGCTGTTTAAACTGCGTCGATAAGAACACCTGTAAATGTGTGATGCATTAGTGAATACAGTGATATATATATTTATGACCACTCCTTGTCCAGTCCAATGGAAGGTTTTCTTTAATCTCAGCATTTTGCATCTTTTTCCTTCTCCTCGAGCAGAGGCACCCGCAGCGAGATCGGGG
>JABFEB020000092.1:7505880-7516618 GCA_019775895.2 Stomatorhinus ivindoensis | reverse complement strand
CACCCCCCCCCCCCCCCCCATCGGTGCAGTCACTGGTATCCAACGGGGATACAGGTGGCAGAGAACCATGTTAGTGACTCCGGGTGTCAGAAAAATGGATCCGCTCTATTATAGCGTTTCACAAGTTTTACCGCGTGTATTTATCTCTGTTCTGCGTTAAGAGAAGACTCTTGTCTGACCTAACTAAATTATTTAATAAAGAGACGATATTCAGGCAGAGCCCTGCTGCAAAAACATTATTTATATGCACATAAAGATCATTAGAAAAACCCCAATGAAAGCCTCTGGTTAAAAAAAAGGAAAGGCAAAGCACAAACCCTTCATTGCCAACGATATGAATAGCTTGTGTTCTCACCACAACTCTGGGCAGTGCGGTTTGCCAGCGTCTGTGACTTATTACGGCCCTGCGTCTGTGCGCATGTGAGTGTGCGTGTCAGTGTGTGAGCCTGCGGTCGGCACAAGCACGTTAAAATGTCAGTGTGTGCGTGCGCATGTGTTTTTGTGCACGTGCGTAATAATAATATCTGCGTGTGCGGTGGTGCGTGCAACTTTAAATTTCATTATGTCCCGTGAATGTTTTAAAGTGTGTATTAATATGCATAGAATTTTTAAATACATGCTTTGGGTGCGCTTTTTTACAGTATTTGCACAAGTTTGTGTGTATGTGTATTTGTGTAAATCAGCCCAGGCTACATCTGGTGAGGTAGGTATGTTTTGGGGTGAGTCTTGGTTTCCATGCCCGACGCGTATCCGGTGTGAAAACTTGTGAAATAGGATTTCACAGGATTTCGTTTTCCTTTTGGCTCAGCGGCCCCACTAAGTCCGATCCAATCAACGGCAGACCTGGAATGATTTCTTATTCACTGCTCAAGGCCTTACTGGCCGGTTCCGTAGCATACAAATGAAGCACTTTGAATAGGGGCGACTCAAAGAGTACCTTCCTACACTGGCAACGGGGCTCAACCTGGGTGACGGAGGACGCGTCGCTTATATATGATGTGTGCTCAGTTTAACAGCTTGCACGTAATTAGAGAATACACGTCAGAGCGATGCACGGTACATCTTATGCTTCGCAATGCTGCTTTACACCACAAATTGTTTACTATTGTCCATTCACAATTTTACATTTTACAGAGCCAGCTAGCGTTTTAAGCATTGGAAAGCAGCACCCTTTTTGTGCGCCCTGGTACATTCATAGGCTTAAAACATTTGCCTTAAGGATACTCGCTTCTCATAAATACAAACCACTTGCCAGGTTTTCTGTCGACGTTTGTATGTGTGTGTGTGTGTGTGTGTGTGTGCCCATTACGTTGTTTTGTTAAATATCTCAGATTTGACTGGAAAGATAGGCAGTTACGTTCCACCAACGTTTGGGTCTGTAGCACTAGGCGCTGGGCGTCCGGCCCCAGAAATGACCGCCGCTACTCTCGGGGAGGGGGGGTGGGGTCGCCTCAGCCTCCTGTGATCTTTCTTCGGTGTTTAAACTGAAGGATTTGAGCTGCTTCTGTCAGTGACTGTTGTGTTGCATTTCAGGCAGCCGAAACTTTTCTGGTGAACGAAGATCCTTCCAGAGGTGCTGGGCTCCCAGAATGCTTTGTAGTGTCTGATTCGTACAGGGTATGCATAACCTCTTATTATTATCGTTACAGTCAATGTTTTTTTTTTATTACACATGTGCATATGCATGCGGTTTCCTAGTAGCTCACTTCTGTTAATGAGCCTGGTTGTTGTGCAACGTCATGAGTGGCATTTAACTTGATTATACATTTGTCCATTCTTACAGATATTTACCGTCTTTACAGAATGTCTTAATCTCGTTTGTTCGTAGTTTGTGAGATTGCAGCTATACGCACACTGCACAATGCGTGCAAAAGCTATGCACACCTTCATGTCTGTTAAACATCCTTAAACATATACAAACACACAGTGTTTTCCATGTAGCCTTCCATTATGAGCGTACGTTGAGCTTCCCATAAAAAAAACTGCAAAGGTGAAGAGCGGGAGATTGAAACATTACAAAACGTGCAAATTTATCTACTTTTGCAACCGCAAACTTAAAATTCCCCCAAGTATTCTGCAGAAAGAGGTATTTACCAGGAGCACAGTGATACAGAGGAGTGTATCTGTATCCTATCTGCAGCCTCTAAGTCTGAGCCGAATGGAACAGAGCTTTAAAATCTAGTTTTCCATTGTGGATCATAACTATGCACAGGGATTATAATTCAACATAATTAGCGGGAGTCACTGTACAACTGACCTGATGTTGATGAATGACCAGTAACACATGTGAATGATCGTCTGATGCTTGGAAGGGTTTTTTAATGTATAGATGGTGTGGGGAGTAATCTCTGAGGAGGCACACCAGGACCTGGCTCTGCCCCCAGGCCTGCACCCCACGCTTCTCGTGCCAGGCAGGGAAGGTTTCGCGCTTAAATAACGTTGAGGTACGGCCTCATCGATCAGCGCAAAGAGGACCCCAGGGCCGTAGGAAGGACCAGTGCCCTGACGTTAGTGGTGTGGAGGGGACTATGAGGTTTATCCACGGTAATGTGTCTGGCTTGCATGAAGTATTTTGCCATCAGGACATTGGTGGAGTGGCGATCGTAACTTATTCCGGTTTTTGTTATACAGGCGATGTCTAGGAAGCAACTTTCTGCAGCCGTTTGATCTCCAGCAGATTGGCCAAAACCAAAGCAATATTAACCGTTTCGCTGCGCATGTGTATCGCCCACAAATCCCTAAACCCTTCAAGTTAAATCAAGTGTGCTTATTCCCAAGCTGGCCAAAATCCCAGCCTTTGGTAGTAAGTCAGTCGCCACGCAGAGTATTAAAATAAATCCTAGAACTCTGGCTGCGACCATTAGGGATGTCTGTCCCATCTTCCATCGCTGGGAGATTTACTCCGACGAACCGCCCCAAAGTCTCGAGCTCCTGATGGTGGGATTGTGCAGAATTCAGAGAGGCCACTCACTCTTGCTGGAGGAAATGGCCGCGCATGTATTGTCAGGCCAGTGTTGGGCCTTGACCATTTTCAAACTGGAGCCACATTTTAGGGTGTGGTGACCAGACTGGTGTTATGCTATGACAGTCTCCCTCCTCCCCCAATACAGAGCTTCTTACACACACGCACACACACACACAGAGATGTACAGCAGATTCTCACTCGTACACAGACATGCACTGAAACACACTTGCATGCACAGCATAAAGCACGCACCTACTTGGGTGATGCACACATGCACGTACACACACACACACACACACACACACACGCACGCACAGATCCCCCGGGTAGACTCAGTAATTGGCCACACCGTTTCGAGAGCTGCATGTTTCTCCTGCAGCGTCTTGGGTTGCAAATGCACAAGCAGGGGCTCAGGACTCATAAATCCGCAGGACTCCAACGCCAGATCCAAAAAACTTGGCTCTGCGGCACCACGATGACTTCAGCCCCCCTCCCTGCCCTGAGCATGCTTTGAGACGCGCTCCCACCCCTAACCTCTCCCCACATCCCCATTTCTGTGCAAAACGCCCTAAGGACCCTAAACGCAGCACACGCCACTGCCCCCCCCCCCATGGACCTGTGCCTTCCTGGGTCATACAGGAGCGAGGCTAAGCGGGCGAGTAATCGCAAGCACCTTCCTCGAACCCCAGCCGTCCGCCAGGTTTACCTCACGACTCCGTAACTCTCTGTCGCTCCACTGGCTCCAGTTCCTCCCTCCTGCTTACCGAACGCGGTGGGAACACCTTGCAGGAGACTCCCCCCATCCCCCTGGCGTTTCGGAGCGTGGGGCCCCATAGGCGGCCCTCATCCCTCATCTGAACGCCGATGTCGTCCAGCTGGCTCCAAACTGTAATTAAATAAGTTGGGATCCACAGAATCAGGGTTGTGACGACAGGGAGAGCTCACAGTCGCCCGCTGTAGCGCTCCGTGGAGAGGCACGAGGAGAAGGAAGTTGGACTATATCCCCTGTGTGTGGTGAAGCCAGAGCTCCAGAAGAAGGTTCATTAAACAGACGTGCCCTGCGTGATTTAGGAGCAGTTGCTGGGCCATCTTGCACTGTTAGTGGAGCCGTTCTTCACAGAGCACAGATGATGGAGTTAAAGGACACTGAGGTTTTAAGGACTTTAACACTGTGAAAGCTTTAACACCTCCTGATAAAAGGCGCCCAACACACATTGTATAATGGGTATTTATTTACAGAGGAAGCGATGTTATGTGGAATATTTATGAAAAAAAAACTGGAATTATCACGTCACCACGTTAAAACAATGGACATAGTTATCTGCTGAAAATAACTTAATTTAAAACTTAGCAATTGAGATGCTAATATAGTTTTACAGGTCCCGAGGCACATACAGGCACACAGAAAAACAATAAGGTAATGTACAATAACAAGCTTTATTAATTAATGTATTAAAGCGTAGGGAAAAAAAAACGAGAGTCTCCTGTGAAACATTTGGCGTAAGAAATGAAGCGCGCATGACAGGATTTGGAAAGAGTCGGGCAGTTTAATGATGCTTTGAGATGGTTACTCTTCTTGTTTTGGTAGCTACTGTACTTGTAAGAAAGTTGACCGCTATATATGACGGGTCTCAAAGAGCGAGAGAGAGAGAGAGAGAGAGAGAGAGGGAGGGAGGGAGAGAGAGTGAGTGAGAGAGAACGAGGGCGAGAGAAAAACTTTTTTTCCTAAGTTTGTGTAAGCTTTCACTTTCAGCCTCCGAGGCGGGGTTGCCAGTGCAGCATGGAGTGAGGGAGAGGGAACCGCGAGCGATTGCAATGCAGCACTACGGCGAACTTCCATCCAAGTTAAATAAGCTTTCCAATTTGAAAATCTAAAAATAACATGTACTCCCCGTACTGCTTGACACAGGTAAAATATTGTGATTGATTATTGTTATGCCATGTCTTGCCTGTCGGACGTTGTGTGCTTTTCTTGTTTATCTGTTCGTCCCGTGCTCCAGTTCAATAATTGCTTTTAAACTCCTTTCTTACTGTCCGTTTTTTTCCCTGATAGTGCTTATCCCACAGGCTTTTCCCGCTCCCGTTTCTTTGATGGCATCTTTCCAGTAAGCTTTCTTGCGCGTCTCATTGCACATGGTTTGAAGAGAAAATGGCGCTTCTCCCGAATCTATTTTATATAAAAACGGAGGGGGAGAATATGCGAGAGCGGTAAACAGTGGGCAGTTGCTGCTGTGGCGTGTCATCGTCTCATTTCCCCCCCGGTAGTGTTTATATTGGTTTTTGAAATAATTGATAATGATGGCCGAGGGTGTTTAACTTTTTCTTAAAAAAAGAAAAAAAGTTCTTCTGTACGTATAAATCTGTATATGCGCAAGTGTGCAGTTTCCCGAGTTAGAGGTGGGCGACTTGTCAGTCCTTGTCGCCGTCTGTCACCATGAGCTGCGGCCGCCCTGCGGCTGATCGCTACCGGTCGGTCACATTTTAACCGCTCGAGAAAAAGCGGGTCATACTGAACCGCTCCAAAAACTGGGGCTGTTTTAAAAATCGGGTGCTTGTACTTTATTAAAAGTCAGATACAGAGAGGTGAATTACTGTCTGGACTTTTAAATACGCACATGGTATCAAAATAAACATTTATTTATTAGCATTTTAATTATTTTAACTAGAAATTTTCTGAAACATGAATACTATATGACTGGAGTTTTGAAAGAAAAACAAAAGTAAATTCTGTTACATTTTAAAGTCTGTATTGATGTCTCTTGTTAATTGATCTACTGGTAGTAATTGTGGACATAATAATCTACACATCTACGCCAAAGAAAATATGGCATTCCGGTGTAGAAATTACAGTATTAAAACTTCCTGAAATGGAGTGTCGGACAAATTATTTCTGACTACAGGTCGCACTTAGATTTCGCAATCAACTTTTAGTACGCAATATCAGGATAAATGTATGACTTTAAAATACACGAAGCCATGGCAAATTACATTTAAAGACCACCATGGAAGTCGCTCCGCAAACCATGCAAAATTGCAATTTATTGTTGTAATACTTTATATGTTAATTTGCATGCAAGCAACTGTTTTACTGGGATTGGTGTTATTGATATGCCTAAAATGTCAGTGTGTTCATTGCTGAACTCGTTGCTTTTGGGCGCGGGATCTATATGTCACTATTTACCCGCGTTCATTTTCGGAAGAAAAATCACCTTTCTGTTATCGAAGCGACCCACATATCACCGCTGATATATTTATGAGAAATCATCGGGCACCAAGCGTGGAGAAAACCGGCATGAGAGGGATGACACGGGCTCACCGGAGATGCTAAATCGAGCAGCATAATCGAGCAACTTCAATAGAAAGCCAGTTACCGGTCCGTCCCGACAGCCTTAAACAATGACTAGCGTTGTATTTGTAGCGCGATACTGTTTACACTTTATGTTAGCAAACAGCTGCGGTGCGAGAATGTTCTCCATATAATTTGCAGTACTGGGTGGATCAGTTCATTTTTTTATGCAAGTTCATGTCAAAGGCCGTGATCCGCTTTGATGTATGACTTAATCCCCGGTAATAATTTCCACTGTAGCGCACTTCTTACTTTCATAACGTTCAAATGTTATTTCTCCTTTGCCGTATTGAACTTTGTTCGTCTGATTTCTATTTATTTATTTATTTAGTCTCACCAAGCAGCACTGTTAGCATGAACAGAATATAGTTTGGAAGTCTGGTAAAATGTTACATATTATAATGCCAAAAATGATTTTTTTTTTTTACTGACGGTACGTGACGTTTCTTTTCTTTATTTTTTTTAACCTTATTTCATCAATTGGTGCCATGGCCTGCATTTACAATAAATCACGCTCTGCTCTGCTTAGCTGATTATTTTATGTATTTGAGAGTTATGACTTTTTAATTTAACATACTACGGCTTATTTTGATTTATAGACCTAAAGTTATTTTAAAAATATCCTGTCTTTTAAATAGTATATGCACGTGTTCTTTAAAGTTGGATTGAGTTTCTGGGTTAAATGTAGCGAATTCAGTCACATAAGGACTTTACATCTTCATATAATTCAAATGACAGGTGAAGCATATAAGATCAATTGGTTTATATGTTAATATGCTTCTTTTGAAAAATTCTAAAACATGCCTAGTCCTTGTTTGTGTTTCTGCATATTATTGAACTAATGAACTACGTTTCCTGAGAATTTTTCCGGCAACTGGTGACTACCTACTTATATATTTATGATAAAACGTACCGAAGGTTTTTTTTGCAGTTTGTCAACTTTGGATTTTTTTTCTTTCCTGTGTGACTTTGTTTTTAACTTTATTCTGTATACTTCATTAAATGCAAGCATCCATTTCAAAGTAATCAAATTATTTCTCAGCTTTCCCAAGTTAAACACCAAAAGAATGCTCGAAATTTCTGTAGATATTTATCAAGTAGTGCATGTCAGTACTTTGAATTTGGAGTCAAGGTGAACAGTTTGTATGTAAATAATTCACAGGCACCGCAAGCGTGTCTGGAGATACAAGCCGGACGACTTTACACACTCCGGTCATTTCCACAAGTGACACATGTGGCGTGTTATAACTTCACTTTCACACCAAAGTGCAAAAGAGAGCACATGTAAATAAGAAAGCTGATGAAATGTAACTTTAAAATGATAAAATAAATCACATTACAGAGCAGCCTCGCAGCTTTACTGCGTAGGCTTCGGCCAGTAATTTATTACGGATCTGGAAAAAGGTGCAAGGTGGGCATTTTCGAATGCTTTTCAGTCTGTAGAAATTTATTGCGTTGAGATTTTTTTTCTTTTTCTGTGTGCAGTATAATACAGGAGAGTTATGGGGATTTCTGGAATTAATAAGTGTTTTCAAAACGGCCTCGTGGTAGTCTTAGAGCGGGGTGCACTGAGGATGATGTTAGGCCGCGAATCTTTCCATTAATTAAAATTAATTGCTAACATGACATTCAGCGTTCAAGGCGCGCATATGTGCTGCACATATGCAGAAATGTATATCTTCCGCATATATGGGGCAGCTATATATAGTCTGCCTAATTTTACCTAGTTTACTGTGCTAATTTGATTTCTGAAATGTGCGTCACTGTGATTAAAGTCATTTTTAAACCTGGCCCTTCATTCAAATGATTTTCGACTTACTGTTAAGTATTTTGTATCATAAAATAAATGAATAGCCTATATGTTATTTTTGGTTGGTAGTAGGCCTCCATAAAATGCTTCCCTAGCCTAATTCAGTATGACTTTGGCCGATGCGTAACTCATGTAACTGCCCTAGGACTGAAATCGCGGGAATCACATTAGGTGAAGTTCACGTATTCGTCTGTAATTGTGCATTTTCAAATGAGTTAACACTGCTATGCATTTAATTGAAAATAATTAAATCAGCAATATGAGCTATGAGATGGTTATATATAAAATAATATAAACAATCCGCAATTATGAATTATGAATACCGGTTTAAGCTTTGCTGGAATGAACAATGGAGATGAGAGCTTATTGCTATGATGAGTAATGGAGATTAAGTGTGAAAATTCAAATTTGTAAAATTTCTAAATGCGTTTGAGGTGGGCTAGGTCGTCTTTCGGAAATAATTTACATGCATTCTTAATTAAGGTTGATCCTTAAATGAAAGAATATGGTGTGTCTGAGGCATTGTTGAACGGCTTGCATATGTTACTATAGGGCAAGCCTCTGTCCTTAATTATTATCCACTAAGGTAAGGCTTTAGGAGCCTCTACGTCCCGTTTCAAAACATTTCCCTCTGGCAGCAAGACTGTTTAACTTTTAAGTTACTTTAAAAACTCTGCCGATGTTAAGGTAGTTATGTTCGTAATTATGATCACTGTTATATATATGATCATTGTCAAAATAAAGTTAAGCTTAATTTAAATGAACAAGTGCAAGCCCTTAGGAAAGTCATCCGATTGTTCGTTCAAATAAAAAAAAACTTTCCAACATTTCCGATTCTTTCGTACATTTTAGCAAATGGTTACTAATTGAATAGTTATTATGGACGCACAGTAAACCAAACTCGGCGAAACGCAGTCTGGATTTCAGCTGCTAAATACAGCGCCTTGATACTCCCATTCTAGCCGCAGCTGCGTGACCCACAGCCAGGAATTTGCTTGCTTTGCGCGAGAATCGTGTCTACTTTTTTGAGCACTTCTTACGATAAACTTTCAAGGATAAGTTTCTTTTAAATTTCCGATTAAAAGCTAGAAATGTGTAGGTTATAAGTTATTGGGCAATAAAGCGTATCATGTACGGGCACGCACTTTTGGAAAACTGCGATTCCACCATAAAGTACAAAATGGTGTTTTGGCGATTTCACTGCTTGTATTTTTACCATCTCCTTTCCCTGGACAAAGTCTGGAACATTAAAAATGCAATAACATATTGTCACTTCCCCGAAGTAACCCTGGGTGAAACTAATCACATTTGTGGCTTCCCGGCGTACCTGTAGATCCTAAGTCACCAGATCGCACAGCGGACGCTGCGAGTTTAACTGGCGCTTTTTAACCCCTTTATTTACCGCGACGCAGCAGAACGAACATACTAGTCGGTCATATGAAAGCAACACGATATGTCGAAACAACGTTTTGCAGTGTTGTTCGATGTTCACTAACGATCGTTTGTCCTGTCCTTTTGCATCCGTATGACATAACTACTTTACTGAGGACGCTTCTGAGGCACGATGCAGGTGCAAACGGGTTAATCCATGCAATTTACTGAGGCAAAGCGCACGGTGGCGGTTCTTGTGGATATTTTTTTTTTTGCTGCTTTTTATCGCTTTAATAATTTTAAGCTATGGTGACAAAGACCCCGTTATTGACGGCGTGTCACCACCTACTTGCGCGCACGCCAAGGAGAGCAACCTGAGACGCTTTGTGTGCGCCGCCGCTCCTGGTCAGACCCAGGAAACGCCGTAACAGCTGTGCATGAGATTAAAATATGTTATAATCGCGTTCCGAATAAACAGACGCGCTTTATTAGGACTTTTTTTCATTTAATGAAAGAGAAGCAGAAGAACAGTGGTTCCACGCCTCAACTCTCACCCTTGTAGTCTTTGTTGTAGTAAGGTCAACATGCGGAGTTAACTAACCGACGGGTATCGTCTCATACATGATCTTAGCGTTGTAGCTGGAGAACCATTTTCATGATCTGTGTCAGAGACACGTGTAAAACTAACTGAATGATGTACATGCTTTTATTATTGTCTTTGCTGTTGTTTATAATAATAATAATAATAATTGTTATATATTATGATAATAAGTATTATTCTTATAGCAGTGATGCCAGTGATGAATAAGTGACTGCTGGAAATAGATGGACGACATTCATTTGAAAATACCTATTTTTTATTTTTATTGCTGTTGTTGAGTTGTTGCATATATTTGCGTGGTAATTAAGGTGAAAGTTCTCAGCCTTCAAAACAGGCCTGTTGATTACAGTACCAGCTCCCTGAACACACTCACCCATTGGCTAAACACACCCTTTTTTCAATGCAAGAATGACTTTGAGCCGTAAGTACTGCCAGAGTACTGAGCCATTCGTGCTCTAAGACTGTCTTCTGTGTGATATATCGAGTATAAGACAAAAAAAAGCAGACGGCCTGTTGTCCCCCAGGACGATTGTGCTGAGCTTCTCAATAAATGTAAATCCGCTGTCTATGTTCCCTCTCTGCCGTGATGCTGGGGGGGGTGGGGGGGGGGGTCGGGTGTCCATGCTTGAGGTGGTGTCACCAGCA
>JABFEB020000092.1:7453267-7463809 GCA_019775895.2 Stomatorhinus ivindoensis | reverse complement strand
GTAAAGTATAGATACGTAAAAATTTACTTAAGTACAGTAACGAAGTACAAATACTTCGTTACATTCCACCACTGCTGGTAATACGTAATATTTATGCTATAGGAAACTCTTAAACCAAATTAAATAAAACATTTGAAACATGAAGTTAAAAGTTAGGCCTATATAAAAAATCTATATATTTTTTAACAATATAATGTCAAATCACAATAAGGTTTCAAAATGTTACTTTGGTGTAAACCAAGAGTACTTCAGAATTACTGTGCGAAAATTAGAAGGGTTACAGCAAAAAAAAAGATTTTGATAATCCGTCCAAGAACCAAATGCTCCTATGCACTTAAATAAAAGCATCGAAAATATTGTTTTCATCCCTCAACATCCCTGGAGTATTCAAGCAAAAAACACCAATCAGAAACATCTCACAGCTGAAAATACCCGTCTTTGTAAAGAGAGAAAAAATAATACAGGTCGTTATTGAAGTATTAATCAGAAAGACATTATGAAACAAAAATCGACTTATGACTGCGATAAACTTATTTTATATGCAAAATTTTCACATGTACAATAAAATTTTTATCGCCATAAAACACAAACAGACGGATGCGAATGTAAACTGTACTGTAAACGCTGCGGACGTTAACCCGAGCACGAGATGAACGAATGAGTGTCTCGCGGGGATGCGCGCGCTAGTAGCGCGCTGCCACATATCTGCGGTCTCAGAACGGTCGTAAGTCATCGACGACATTTACTATTGTTTAACGACACAGCATTTTGCAACGCTACATCGCTATTTGTAAGAAAAAATAAATCAGTAAGTTACCGGAAATACCACGTTTTAAAAGTAGCTGCGCTACTGATAAGTTACTGAGAGAAATAGTTAAGTGGGCTCGCTAATTGCAGTTAGCCACTTATTTACTCTACCCAGTTTACTTTTTTTTAATGCTGTGACATTTTCATCTATAAAAACATGAACATCGCAAACATCCCGTTTGTCATTCTCCACCACCATCCACCTGTTTCCATGGCGAGCTTTGAGCACGGCGAATGTTCAGTGGGAAAAGTGTGACCTGAACATTTCCCAGGGTGACGCTTCCCTGTCACATGTAAATCGAGTAGATGGTGCAGAGAGGGCCGTGGGTAGCTTGGTGGGTGTGGGATCCGGGCCTTGGTTGAGATTTCAAATCCCAAGGCTGGCAGAGTATTGATATCACTGTTTGCCTCTTGGACTAAGACCCCAACTGCTCCCGGTGTGCTGGATGCTGGATGACCCTGCTGTCCGTTCCTAAAACCCCCTTTTCTCCTGTATATACCTGAGCGTGGTGGGATATGTAAAAAACCAGCTAATTTTCTTATGGGGAAGACTGACGTACTCCTATCTATTCTGTATTCTCAGCAAAAAAAAGCCTGAGGTCTTTTTTTGGAGGGTGGGGGGTAAAGAGCGGGTGTTTAATAAATAGTTGTAATTTCCGAATAAAAATGACGCACGAGTACACAAAGCTAACCGGAGACAAGCCGGTCGCAGCTGGTTAGTCTGTGACCAGTAACAGGGGCTTGAGTGTAGAAATGAGTCACTTTGTAATTGTTTGCAAGACAGCGTAGATGTTATGGCAGGAGCAGGACTGGTTGCGTGAGTTTCAGACATGATTAGGTGACGGGCTCTCATATTTATTTATCCAGGATATCTGTTGGTAAAGTTGAAATAGCATGACTCTTACAAAATTCAAGAGTCCGATTACAGTCGCTAGGCAGATATCATCCGGGACGTCCGCCTGGGTCTTGATCCCCTGAGCTACGTGGCCTCCTCAATTCGCCAGATGTGCCTGCGAGTTTGGCATGTGCAAAGATCGCCCCCTCCCCTCCCCTCCCCAGCCCCCCCCTAACCCTTCCCTTCCAAAGCCCACAGCAGTGTGTGACCATAATGCCAAATAGAAAAATTCTGATTCTGACCCCTCCTCACCCAACCCCTTCCCATAATTGCTGAATGTGACACCCTCCATTTCACCTGTGTCCCCCCACCCCCTTGTCTGCTGATAGATATGTCCTCCTCTCTTCTCTTGACCCTATAGGATGTGTTGGAGTGCCACCGATCTGAATCCCTTCCCCCAATGCACCCATCCTAACACTTCCCTTCTCCACTTTCAGTGCAACACCATTTGGCGAATGTGCAGGAGAGGAAGATTAAACATGAAAACGATGGCGTGCAGTTTCCGTACCACGGTTAGAGCACATTACACTAATATATCTCAATCATATTTCTCTATAACCCGCCTCAACTGTATGTCTTTCTTTCTTTTTCTTTTTTTCTTACTTCCTTGCCTTCTTTCTGCCTTCTCTTCTATTTGCTTGTCTGTCCTCGTTGCACTTCCGTGATTTGATTTGCTGATTTGACACGCTGTCCCGCCGTCTGATTGGTTGTGCTTGTTCTTGTCCGGCCAGTAGCTTTCGTTCGGAACATCCTGGCGTTTCGTTTGCTGTGTCGCAGCCACCGCTTTCAACTGCAGCTCCGTTCGACAAAAGCAGCTAGAATATGGAAAATGTAGACGTTATGCAGGCAGGTGTGCTTCGGACCCCAGCCCCACCATTTACTTTGGGTTCTGTTGGGCAGAAACTAAGCTACATCACCAGGGGTGTAAAGTGAAGACCAGTAGAGACAAATACAAATGAAATATCCCCATCTGTTTGCTCGAGTGCCTGGTGCATATCACATTCTTTTTCTGGTGTCACACTATCTGGGGATAGCCAATCAGACTCACACTGTCTGGAGCCAGCCAGTCAGAGTTGTTAATGCAAGGAGCCAGCCAATCAGAAAAACTTAGCATTAGGCTCTTCAGAATTGCCCAAGGAGTCTCTGTGGGCTTTCTGCAGTTATCATCCTCCTCTAGGTTTTAACAGCATAATTAGCGTGGTTTTCTACATGAAGTGTCCCAGTCACCAGGTATCGTTCCCCAGGCCTTAAAGACTCGCTAATTGAAAGAGATCGTTGCAATCCCCACAGGAATCCAGCAGACCTTCTGAGCCTGGGCCCGTTTCCTGCTAATTTAGACGTGTAGAGTAATTAACACACCTCCATCAAACACGCTCTCGTATGCGCATTCTGCTTAATGGCGTTTGATGTTTATTTATTTATTTATCTCTCCAAGCAATCAGGCATCGGACGGCAGCATACGTTCATGAACTGACGTTCCGTTTCACACCGGTTTCAATTAATTTTTGGAGCAAAACACACAAAACATGCTTCACCATATGGGGATCAGTCAGAAGTGCCCTGTTCCTTCTTGGGCTGGGGTGTGTGGGGGGGTGTGACCTGGATTAGTTCCGGCGCGAAGTGGCTCCGGAACCGGCAAATGGGCACTGATCCGCGAAAGGCCCGGTTAAGTATGACCCATCCAGAGTCACTGGAAGAGGAACCTGCAAGTACAAACAAAATGGGCTTGACTCCCACACACACACACAAATACAGTACATACACACAGACACATACATACATAGACACAGATACATACATACATACATACACACACAGACACATACATACATACACATACGCTCACTCACACACACATACATACATACATACATATACACACACAGGTTTGTAATTATATCTTTGTGGGGACTCTCCATTCATTTCTATGGGCAAAACCTTAATCCTGACCATGCAACCTGAATCCCTACCCAGCCCTAACCTTCACCATAAGTAACCAAATTAAATACAAGTCTTTTGATATTTTTAGTTTTTGACTGCAGTTTCAGATTTGTATAAAAATGTATTGAATTTCCCCTTGTGGGGGACTAAAGAATGGTATAATCAAAGAATGACAGGTTTTTTTTTATCACATCGTGGGGACATTTGGTCCCCACAATTTAATGTATATCTGACCCACACACACACCCAAACACACAAGCACACACGCGCACGCACACACTCAGTCTGGAGAGGAGCTATGATCCCAGATGGTGCCTCCATGTGTCTGAGGCGACGGGGAGCCGCTGGGTTACAGAAGACATCTGCTCAGCAGAGAGGGGTGCATGAGGCTGTCAGAATCAAAGACTCACATGTTTTTTTTCCAAATGATTTGATAATTATTAAGAAACATGGGGTTTGCAGGAGGGGCCTGCCAGGTGTGTGTGTGTGTGTGCGCGAGTGCGTGTGCGTTTGGTTCTGTGTCCACATCCCATGGCATTATGGGAATTAGGGCAACAGCAGGGCCCACGTGGTGATGACCTCCCTCCAAAGTGCCCCGCCCAGCCTGATAAGATGAAGAAAAAAATATGACAGTTAGAATAATGCTGTGCGCTGCTAACACACAGTGAAGGCTATGCTGTCAGTGGGTGTGGCTTTCTGTGGTGGGTGTGGCTTTCTGTGGTGGGTGTGGCTTTTGAGGGCAGGGCCCTTTTCTCTGGGGTGCCCAGGAGAGATGTAGTCTGGTGTCAGGTCTCAGGCCAGCGATCCAAGCTGCCACGCTTAGAGTAACCCCCCCCCCCCCATAAACCTGCTGGCTCTATCCTTCCTCCATTATCTCCTCCATTCCATGTCCAACCCACCCATCGCTGCCATGCGACCTGCCCCCAGGGAAGCCTCACCAATTCGAGACCCGTATATATTTAGATGCATTCATGCTGAGTGTCTGTGTTAGATGTAGGGCCTCCAGTTGTTTGTGTGTGTGTGTGTGTGTGTGTGTGCGTGCGTGTGTCTGGTCCAGGTATACCTCGTGTTGTGAGGACCATGTATCCCTCAACGTGATAAAAACCTGTTATTTTGTCGCTGTGGGGAACAATTTTTCCTGTCCCCATTAGGGTAACTTTAATTTGATAAAAATCTGTGACTAAAATAAAAAAACTAAAAATGTATTGTATTTTTGTTGAGTTACTTATGGTCAAGGTTAAGGCTGGGTAGGGATTAAGGTCGTCGTTGTTGGGATTAGGGTTACGTCCTAACCCCAGGTATGATATAGATACCTAATCAGTATGTGTTTGTATGTATATTAGTGTGTTCCTGCATAGCTGTGTCTGAGTGTGTATCTATGTGTTTTCATGCATATGTGTTTCCCTATCCCATGGTGCTGCCTGTAGGATTGTTGGGCAGTTTGATGGGGGGGGGGCTAATTGTCTCCCTCCCATGCCCTCAGTCTTCCTGTGCTTTTTTGGTAGCCCCGTGCTCAGTGCCTCCCCCCCCCCCCATGCGATCCCTAGTCTGCTCCCTCTCCACCACACTCCCACATCTCTATTCCAGTCTCCCTGTACCTCTCCGCCACTGACGGCAACCGTAGCCTTCAATTATCCATCACGGATGAAGGATCCTCTCAAAACGCGCCGATCCTCGTTCCTCCAGAACATTACAAAACGCCCCTGTCAGATCGCAGGTGCTGTTTGGGAAAGAAAAAAAAAATCCCTCTAACACGTCCCCATATCCACTCCTACTTGCTGAAGACTGAACAGAACATTAACACCCGCCCACGCGTTGCTATATTGACGCAGACTCACACATGCCCGACTACGGCATTGCGGGCTGTCGGACGGCAGGCGGACGCGATTCGATGCCCTGTGCCACGCTGTTGAGGGACAGAACATGGCCACCAGGACATAGAGCTAAAATAAAAAAACACCAGCCTTCTGCAAGCTACAAAAGCCCTGAAGGGGGTTATTTTCAACTCGACGCAGCTTCCAGCTCCAGCCTTGGTCCTTGAGTAAGAGCATCTTCCATGCCAGGCTCCTACATACGCAAGCCGGCCCTTTGTGCTGCTACGCTCCTCTTTCTCGGTCCTTTGTCTCGCTCTTTTCTCCAAAGCGTCTCATAACCTCAAATGGCGTGAGCGGAGCCAGGCGCCAGATTTTTGAGAACGCCCAATGCTACCGGACCTGTTTAAGACAGCCCTCCCCGACACCCCCATTCCTAGCCGATCGCACCTTCATCTCTTCCCAAGTTATCCTCATTTTTCCTTTTCTCTCCCACCTTTATCCCGGCAGCAGAGGGTCCGCTACCTAAACGGCAGACTCCTCGTAACTCTTCCTCCAGGCCAGAGCGCTTCTGGCTTAAAACTCCACACTTTTTCATGTTTTTAAAAACTGTTTTTTTTTTTTTGTCCCACACAAATGCTTGTATCCATAAATTGCAGCTCGAGAGAGACAGAGACGGGAGAGAGAGATGTCGGCACATATTTAGCGGATAACATGAAACACGTTTCGTTTGATAAAGCCATCTGTTAGCATAATACCGCCTTTAATTAGCTCGCCGTTTTTGAGTCTTGCAGCTCCTTCCCTTGCTTTTGTTTAATGTCATCATGCACGGGGCTGGTGCCTTCCGCTCCCAGGGGCTGGGCTTTGTCGGCCCCGCGCTCTTGCGGTGTTTACAATCTGTGCCGGACAGTGAGCCCCCCCAGGTGCCGCTCGCGACCGGAAGCCGTTTTGGAAGTCAGAGCCGGTCTCCGGCCTCCTCTGCGGAGCACTCATGCTAACAGTGCAAGGCCTGCAACAGCTAACGGGAAAGAAATCATCTGAGATCCCAGAAGAACAGAAAATTTCTTAATGTTTTTTTAATGCATTATCTGACAAGCAGTGGGAGTTGCCATCACACACTTGATTTTCCCTTTGGGGGTCCCCCCCCAAGCTGGCCTGCTCACTGGGGGGTCTAAATACTGAGAACTGATTCCTCTTACAAAGGTTTTGAGTCCATCTATCCATCGTATTTGGAGAAAACCGTGAGGGAGAGTATAGACACGAAATGCAGAATGACAAGACAGTTTGGAGTTTGGAGGAAGAGATTCCCATTTCCCTACTCCGGTGTGGGGGGTAGATCACGTCCCTGTTTCTCTACTCCGGTGTGGGGGTAGATCACGTCCCCGTTTCCCTACTCCGGTGTGGAGGTAGATCACGTCCCTGTTTCCCTACTCCGGTGTGGGGGTAGATCACGTCCCCATTTCCCTACTCCAGTGTGGGGGTAGATCATGTCCCCATTTCCCTATTCTGGTGTGGGGGTAGCTCATGTCCTCGTTTCCCTGCTCCATCGATGGGGTAGATCGCATCCCTGTTTCCCTGCTCTATTGAGGGGGCAGATAGCGGCCCTATTTCCCTACTCCGTTGAGGGGGCAGATCGCATCCCTGTTTCCCTGCTCTATTGAGGGGACAGATCGTGTCCCCATTTCCCTGCTCCATCCAGGGGGTAGATCGTATCCCCCTTTCCCTGCTCTGTTGAGGGGGCAGATCGCGGCCCTATTTCCCTACTTCATCCAGGGGGTAGATCGCATCCCCGTTTCCCTGCTCTGTTGAGGGGGCAGATCATATCCCCATTTCTCTGTCCCATCGAGGGGGCAGACTGTGTCCCTGTTTCCCTGCTTTATAGAGGGGGTAGATCACATTTCCCTACTGCATTGATGTCATAGTCATGTGTGTGTGTCCCACCACATGTCAGAGCCCTGTAAACCCAAACCCATATAATCCAGCATCTCACTGATTGTTTTGCTCCCACTGTTCTGTTGGGGGGGGGGGGTTACTCTAAGTCTATGGAGGTTCTGAATTAGAAACAAAGATGCCAGCGTGCTGGTTGAGGTTCTTTTGGCAGGACTGCAGTTGAGAAGCTTACCATGACCATGACATGAAAAGCAAACAGGGTACCAACCTACAGCAAAGCTGTCCTTTAAAGTAACCAGGGCAAACTAAAGTCCATTTAAAAGACTCATTCACACAGCCGATGGAAACCTTGTGAATTAAACCCACGTCTTTGTTCTGCCATTTGTTGATCCCATTTTTGCCAGGACTCTCCTCGCCTGGTTCTCTTAAGAAGCCGGGAAAGTTCGATTTCAGCGCCCTGTCGCCCCAGACGAGGTCGCCCCGCATGGCGTTCACCCACCACCCGCTGCCAGTGCTGGCGGGAGTGAGACCAGGTGAGACCCGAGGTACCCCCCAGGCCCAGACATGGGGAGGAGGGAGGGGAGAGCAGTGGGAGGTGATGAGAGGGGACGGAAAATCATGGGCAATTTGGGTGTGTTTGAAATTAGATGGATCCCCTCCCCCCACCTCTTTCAGACAAATCAGATTAATAAAAATCAATCTCACCTGTGATTTACTCCTACCTGTTTCCTCTCAACCAATCAGCACAGTTTGAGTGTTTCCGTGATTGGACAGCTGAGTGACGGGCTCTTCCTCCTCAGCCCCATTCGCTTCATCCATCCCGCCCTCCCCCCACTCTTGTTGGTGTTGTGTGACTGGGGTAGGAGGCCAGAACCAATCCTATGGGTCCAGTCTCTCTGTGGTACCTCCTGGAGTCCCACTCAGCTGCACGGTGTCATGGGGGTAGCCCCCAGCTGACCGTTGTCTGTCCCAGTGGAAGTGTTCTTTTTGGCAGTGAGCCGCTGGCATGTAAGTCTCACCGAATCGAGTCTCACCTGCAAGGCCCCTTAAAGCTCATAAAACACAGACAGTGGGATGTAGCTTGGAATGTGCTGTGGGTTACGCCTGGATGACGTACCACCCTACTGCCATCGGCAGTGGTGCAAGAGCTCCGATTTTATGCAGAGTGCCATTTCCGTGTTGCGCCAGCGCAGAGTGGCGGACCTGCTGTGGATGTCTGCCTTGTTCTCCTGTGGCACCTTCCCATCATGTACCCCTCACTCTATCCACATTCTGCTCTCTCTCTTCTCTCTGTCCTTCCCCCACCCTGTCACTTTATAACCACTTGTGATGTGTTGGTATTGTGACCTTCCAGGATCCACTCATCAGAACTAACCGGCAGAACTAAACCTCTGATCGTGGCCGTTTTCAGCTTTCAAATAAAATGTGGGTAACGTGGATAACAAGGTTGGGGTCAAAAATGGTATTGATGGCATCTATCCATAGTTTCATCTTCTGGCTATTGATGGATCCTAAGTGCTTTCAGTCATGCCTACACATGACTTGGGCCAAACCTTCTGCGAAGCTCTGGTGGCGGGTGCTCAAAATTCTTTCTGCTCTTGATAAATCTGGATGAGGGATCTTCCAACTCTTTTCTTCAATGAACCCTGCAATGCATTCACAGTGAGACTCACCTCTGATTCATGCGTATTTTGAATCATTAGACTTGTTCAAGTGTCAAAGTATCTCCTGTAGTTCTTCCAGCAGAGAGGCACAATCCAGCATGTATGGGCCTCTTGTTGATCCTTCCTCCCATGAGCTGCATTTTGTAGATACCGATGATCTAAGGTAACAGATTCATTCTGCATCTCAGACTCTTACAATAAGCAGCTACGACGAGTACATTGTGAAGAAAATGAGAAGCAGCACTGTTTTCTGCTGTACCAGGGAGCGTGATATGAACGAGCATACTGCGTGTACAATGATATGGAGAATGGTGTATATTATGACCATTAAATACAAGTATGGATATTATACCTAAAGATGTGATCAAGTGATTCAATTTTGAAAAACCAACATTGTTGGGTTGGATTTATGTTAAACAGAACATTTGTTTGTGTGTTTCTTTAGAGGGTTGTGTGTGAATTGTTTGTTTTGTCTGTGTGTTTCCTAGGGTGTGCATTTGCATTGTTTGTTTTGTCTTACTGTTTGTTTGGAGGGCCGTGCTTGTGCATGGTTATGTCTGGGCATCTACTTGGAGCAAAAGCCTCTTGCGGGTCTTCAAGCTTGTAGCATCTACATCAGTGACTATGTCGAGGATGAGATGCAGAGTTTGTGTCAAGTTACTGTTGCTGACATCACAGAACACAATACACGTTTCTCTTGTGCACAGGACATAGCCTGCACTGGCTCTGAATTGGTTGGATGCCAGCATGGCAGGGTTTGTTGACGTGGTTTTCAGAATCTAATCACATCAAAGTATAAAAGGCGGGTGTGTGCCTGTGCGTGTAACAGAGATAGATAGATTGTGTGTGTATCCCTGTCTCTGTGTATAAGGATGAGAGGGGTAGGTGGTGTGTGCGTTTGAGAGAGGGTTGGCAAGGCTGTATGTAGGGGGCAAAGCGGTGCCCAGCACCCTGTGATGTTTGGCTCCAGCCCAGTTCCTAATGAGATTAAGGAGGAATAAAGGAAGGACCGGGTAGTGGGAAAGAGGGATGTGGATGAGCTGAGAGAGAAAAAGAGCAGGATGAAGATAATCTGAGCCGAGGGTGAGAAAGAGGGGGATGGGGATGATGTAGGCAGAGGGTGAGAAAGAGTGGGATGAGGATGCTCTGGGCTGGTAGATAAAAAGAACGGCATGAGAATAATTTAAGCCGAGGGTGAGAAAGAGGGGGTTGGGGATGGATGATATAGGCAGAGAGTGAGAAAGAGGGGGATGAGGATGTTCTGGATGGGGGGTAAGAAAGAGGAGAATAAGGATACTCTGGGCTGGAAGTAAGAAAGAGGGGGAAGAGGATACTCTGGGCCGAGAGGAAGAAAGAGGGTGATGAGGATGTTTCGAGCCAAGGTTGAGAAAGAGGGAGGTGAGGACGTTTTGGCCAGGAGTAAGAAAGACCGGGTGAGGATGATCTGGGCCAGGAGTAAGAAAGAGGGGGATGAGGATGCTCTTGGTCAGGAGTAAGAAAGGGGGGATGAGGATGGTCTTGGTCAGGAGTAAGA
>JABFEB020000092.1:7412334-7429062 GCA_019775895.2 Stomatorhinus ivindoensis | reverse complement strand
GTGTGTGTGTGTGTGTGTGTGTGTGTCTTTACACAGGAGCGTGCTCAGGTCCCTGTGTACCATCCCACACCTAGCCAGACCCGGCTCGCCACGCAGCTAACTGAGGACGAGCAGGTCCGCATTGCCCAGAGAATCGGCCTCATCCAGCACCTGCCCCGTGGCATTTTTGACCCCGGCTCAGAGCCCTCCGACAAGAAAGTGAAGGAGTGAGTAGCAGGGTGGGCTGCTACAGTGCCTGATCTTGGGCAGCTTGTTTGACAGCCTGTGCTAGCCAAGCCACCCAGTTACACTGGGAGTCACCGATGACATAATACACAGAAATTCATTACTGGTACTTTTAATATATATCTCAAAAAAGCATTTATGTGCACTGAATGAGGCAGTTTTGTGTCCCTCTACTGTGGCTGAAATGCCACAATAAGAAATCTAGCTAGCTATATATATATATATATGGGTAAGCCTATAAATTGCTTTGGGTACAAGCATCAACTGAGCAGATCATCAGAGTTTTATTTAGACAAAACTGTTCTGAAGGCAGAATGAAAAATTATTGGGTCAGAGAGAACCAATGAGATTGTAGAGAAGGTTAGTCCAACCAATCAGAATGTCTTGGTCCCACGTCCTCCAGTTGCTTGGACGCACTTCCTCTACGATCTGATTGGTTATCTTTCTGAACCAATCATTTTTCATTGTGCCCTCAGAACATTTTTGTGTAAGTGCGACTCCCATGAGCAACTTCCATATTTATATCTGTGCCTCTCTTCAAATGAGTACCATGATGCACTTCTGGCCTGCTTATTGGTGCAGTGGTGCAGGCCAGGTCTGAAGCTACCCATTCCCCCCCCCCCCCCAGGTGTGTGATCTGCATGATGGACTTCGAGTACGGAGACCCCATCCGGTTCCTTCCCTGCCTGCACATCTACCACGTGGACTGCATCGACGCCTGGCTCATGCGCTCCTTCACCTGCCCCTCCTGCATGGAGCCTGTCGATGCCGCCCTGCTGTCTTCTTATGAAACCAACTGAGGACGCCCCCTCCCCCAGCTACCACCCACCCCCCTGAATTAGTCGACACCATGATATTACGCCAGTCAAGCTGTCCAATAGAGGGATGGGATGACGAGGGTTGTGGAAGTGGGGAATCAGGTGGGTGCAAGTATTCACACAGAGACTGAAATAGGTAGGAGTCATTTTTAGTGGCGGAGGAATGGAGCATAATTGTAGGACGTTGCTTTGGAATGAAAGGTATCCCCAGCTTATAGAGCAGAGTCACAGCTTAACCTTTCTCAATGAAGGCTAAAAAAAACTGATGTAAATGTAAGCAAATATACATCACCACTAATCATTGGACGAAAACGTACTTCTGTGGGATAAATCCTTTGCTTGAAAAAATAAAAATCCTAACCTTAATGCCCCAAGACCAAAGGTGCAATATATTAAGTAGAATCCAGTGCTGTATTCTCTTGCGTTAGGTCAGAGGGAGCTAGATTCCCTGTAATAGTGAAATTCACCAACCAGCAACTACGTATTTTGCAGAGAACAGCAAACACGACGCATTTTTTGTGCTGAAGCAGAGCTGTTTGGTAGGCTGTTGGGGGAATCCATAAAAATGCCCCCCCCTGGAGCCTTCCACAAAAAAAATCCATCTTGAAAGCCTTTTTTTTAATTTCATTATTGGTTCACCGATTGGATAGCAGGTGATCAGAAATGGCTTTCTCGTGCTTTTCTGTTTTCTTGTGGGGGGAGGGGGGTTGGCAGAATTGTAGTTGTTCCCCCAGCTGCTGTTAGTTAACTTTGCCTTTATGTATGTGTTTGTGTGTGTTTCTCCAGAGCATTGCCTTTGGCTTTTCTGCTCTACCAGAGACTGTTTCTAAAGCTGTTTTTGTTAGTATCTGTTAAGAACACGGTCATGACCTGCAATCCAGCACACATCTCGTCAACTTTTGAATGATCTGTGTTGATGTATCATTCCTGTATTTGACCTTTTTCGGGGGTCTGACCTGTGTCATTGCACTTTCATTCATATTAATGGGGGGTAGAATTTTCACTTTCAAATTTGGGGGGGATGAGATTCAAATATGATTTGTTATATGTTACCTGATTAAACATTAGCACTCAGAGCTTGAAATTGTAAATCCTTCGTAGCTTTATTTTGTTCAGTTAACAGGCAGGAACATTAGGAACAGTGCTTGAGTACAGAATATAACCATTGAATGGTTGAAAAAATTGAAAACCATGCATCTGGGGTCAGGATTGTTGTATACATATGTGAAATACAATCATCTCCTGTGTCAATCTTAGTCATTCTCCGAGATGCAGAACAAGATGTGCTGAGTGTTTTGACCCAGCAAGAAGTATATGATCCACGGGATAAAGATGTGTATGGCTGCTGTCACAGTTATAATTACCAAGTTAGTTTTTTTAAATGTTTGTGGCAGAAACTGCTTTTAGGAAACAAACTACAGACCACAATAAAAGTGGACGTCAGATTATTGTGGAGTAGCGTATTCCATGTCCTTGCAAAACATGCTTGTAGAACACTGCCAATCGTCTTATAATTTGGTCTTATCAAATTATTATAGTCAATATAAACACTTCAAAGTAAACGAATTTTGCAAAGAACGTTATCTTATAGTCTGGATTGCGATTACATGAAAGGTTAATCACATTTAACAGATCACATTCTTACTAATTAAAAGAACAATGAAGTAAATTATGTCACTGGTATCAATTAGCATTTCAAATCTCTAGTTTATAATCCATTTATACGAGGCTGATTGAAAAACACTAAAAACACAAGTCAGGGACAAAAATGTGAAGCCTTTTTAATATCCACAGCATAGCAAAACATTTCAGAAAAAATCTTCATTTGCATGTACTGGACAGTATGTGAACCAGGATAATTCACTTACATATCTTAAATTTTGTGTGTACCACACATCTCTGGACAGTGTGGTTTTTACCAATCATAAAACTTGTAAACAAATCAGGTCTCCAGATTTTCTTTATAGCAAAAGAATATGGATAGCAGACTTTATGCAATCTGATCAATGCTAACAAAGGCTGTACTATAACCTTTTTGGAGTTAGCAAAATGACCTCGGTAGAAGATGCTCCACTCGATGTACTGAGGGATTTATGAAACGAGGCACCGGTCTCAGCTCTGCAGCCAAACTGTCCAAAATGACCACTTCAGATCAGCAAGTATCTTCCACAGAAAAATGGGATCCTGGAGAGTTCACAGCTTTGGACATGAACCCAAGAAAGATTTAAAACAACTCTGGAGTAGTTGACTCACAGGTCCGGCATTTAATTATTCATCATCATGCTGAATGATGGGCAGTGGTGCTATAAGGCAGTCATGCTAGACCCCACTGATTATAAACCTGGAGAAAAACTAGACAAGTACAACCCTTAGAGTGACACTGAATGTACCCAATCCCCATATCAACATTTTATTAGATGGAGACCACAGGAATTAAAGGCAACCAAAAACAATTAATCTAAGAACAAAACAGCATGAAGCCAACATCACAAGTCTATCACGGTGGTGGCGGGAGTTATCAGAAGAGCATTTCTGAATGCATTCACACTTGCCATCATTAACACAGGAATTTCAAGCACAAAAATAGACATCGAGAACATTTTTCTGCTGCTGCTGGAACACAGAAAGGCAAGGATTTTGAAGGTGACAGCACACCTGCTCAGCATAGTACTGTGGCACCAAGGTATCCAGACGGCTGGCCGCACGGAGGAGAGACACTTTCCTTACAGGGGCAGGAGGGCCCAGAGGGGGTCTGTCTGACCCAAAGTCTATTTCACCAGAGGCCTGGTTTTGTCATCGTCACCACACTGGTGGGCTTTGTACTTCTTAACCTCTGCCATGTACTTAGTCCATGCATCACCTTTACCTGTGTCAACCTGGGGAAAGGAGAGGAAGCACAAACCACTTTAGAACTCAGCACCTAGTGCAGCATCCTGGTGACCCATCATCTCGGAAATAGTCCCTCACATATTAATCCAATATCAGTCTCGCTTGAAGCCCTCAAGCCCCATTTCTGTAGACGCATTACTCGAGGACGTCTGAGAATCGCAAAGGACCCATCACGATACTGTAACCTTGGGAAGGTTCAATTGACTAAGCAAACAAAAAAAAAATAAGTCCCCTTAATGTGAACCTTTACGCGATTTGGAGTTTCATTTTCATAAGAATGGCAAATGGCTGCAGATCACACAACAACTACATCCATTAAAAATCCTGCACCAAATGTACAGCAAAAACTGATTAGACGTGCAAACAAAACCGTAATATTTAAAAGTGGACACACCTCAGTGTCTAATTTCTGTTTCTTGGCAACCATTCCTGTCTTGAGGGCCAACTTGGCACCGCCTCTCCGCTTGCCCACCTGGGTTAAGGGACAGAAGACTGCACCATTATACGAGGGCTTTCGGGTGCACTGGAAATGATGGTGACTACAGAGATAAAGGTAGTCTACGTTTAGCCCTTCCAACCGCTCCTCGTGCTCCAAACCTGAAGGTCTATAGTCGAACCATACTGAGCGGAGGTCACGTCAGAGAGCTGCAGGCACCTGGCTTTGTTTTAATTTCAGATTTTATAAATAACACGGTGACCTTATGCTCCACCTCTTGGTTGCTAAAAGTGAAATTATCTTTTTGGGAGAGTACCATGCTTGGTATCTGATCATACTCTGATCATGTGTTAACTGTCAGCCTCAGATCCTTGATTAAACTAAAGAACAGAAAGCTGACTAAACTGATCCCCGTTGTAGTTGCCTGAAGCTGTATCGATTGTTGCTAGTGTTATTACTGCCAAATCCCTTACAAAGTTGGTCACGTTAAATGTCTTCTTCTCTGCCGTCGACTGCCCTTCATTGGCAGAACTTTTATTGGACTGTCCTTCCTCCGTCTCTCTTTTCATCTTCTCCTGCTCCTCCATTTTCTTCTTGAACAGTTCCAGAAAGCTGCCGTCGTTGGCGTAGAGGTTGGCCCCCGGTACCTTTGTGATGCCCTGTCCAGGACCGGCGGGCAGAGTTGGGCTGTCGGAGCCGCTAGATTCGTCGCTACTCTCCCCCCGGTTCGTGCTACTGTCGGGGCTGCCTTCCGCATCCATGTCCTGCGTTTTTCCCCTATATGTCCAAGGCTTTCTTACCAAGATCTCTATCGTTTTCCTAAAGTCGTTTGGCGCCAGGCTCCCAATGCGGTTTCAAGTTGTGGGGATATTAATCACTCAGTGGGGAAAATAAGTAGTCAGCTTGTGTTTTTTGCTTTAACCCTACAAAGACTAAACACAATCAGCACCCGGTATTTATCTGCAAACAGGTAACGGTCAACCAGACGATATCGGGTTTTTAAAACTACCTAATAACAATCGAAAGATAACGTCAGGTCAAACATAACACTGACTAGCCCGGTGACTGTCTGAATAACATCGACTGATTATCGAACAGCCCAAAGAACTAAGAACTCTAGTGCTCTTTACGGTATTTCAGAATGATTAACTCGAAATGGAAAAAAATCTGACTTGATTTATACCACCCAAAACGTAGATTGAGAACTACTTCGTAAAACCGTCCATCTTGCTTTATACCGTTTCACTACGTATGAAACAAGACCTTAAAAGAAACCGAAGAAGCACAAGAACGTCGCGTTCTTATTGGTCGTTAGCAGAGCAATCTGCGTTTTGATAGGCTTTCACTTTGGGGGGTGGGACTTACAGATTTTCCTCCACTATTATCATAGCAACAAGTGTAGTGACGAATTCCGGGTTTCGTTACAAGTTCCGGCTGTTAAATTTCTGCGGGAGGGAGATGTTGAAAGTCGATGAATAAAAAAACTACGTATTTTACATCTAAGCTGTACATTTTGTTGCAGTATGTATTAATTCAGACCCGCTCTTTAACTGATTAGATCTACTAACACTGTCATTCTTAAATAAGTAGTGGACTTTAAGAAGCTGCATAATTTTCTGGTAGCTTCCATAATCATTTAAGCAATACAGGTTCACACTGAGGGCAGTTTTGAAATAAGAGAAGCACAATTCAAATTTCTGTCTATAATTATTTATTTTCAATCACAAGACAACCTACATTTTATCTTTGTGTCGAGTTAGCATTTATTTTCTTCTATATCTTAGACATCTTTGCACACTGTGGCACATCTGCAATGAGTTAAATGGAACTGTGGGATAAAATGTCAAGGGGCAGGTTGCAGAAGACGCTCCACAAAGGGCACTCAGAATCCCCATATAGCCCTGGCTCTTGCCAAACAATAAATGCTCCTCCGCTGCTATTCTTGGTGGGCTTTTTTGTTATTTATTTCTAAATGGCAGATTAAAGTCCAAATCAGTTTCCATCGATGAAATATGTAAGTTTAAATATTAGCATACAAATTCATACATTATATCTATTGAATCCGTATGTTGTTTAATTATTTTCGCTAGCCAGCTATAGTAGCATGCCATGTTTACTGCAAATCGCTATTTCTAGCAGCTGTCTTTTATTTCAGATTCAGGCATGACGAAGCAATCCGGGGCAGCCACTAGGCAGCTGCCGCCCATAGGACGCCATTACGGCTCCGAAGGCGCATGCGCACCCGCTGCTGGAGTCGAAGCAGCGCCCTACAGAGTGTTCCTGGGCTGCGTGGGTACGGCCGAGCCGGTGCTAAGATGGCAGCTCCGATGGAAGACGAGTTCGAGGACGCGCCCGACGTGGAGCCGCTGGAGCCCACTTTGAAGAATATCATTGAGCAGACGTCATTGAAATGGATCTTCGTAGGGGGCAAGGGCGGCGTTGGGAAAACGACGTGCAGGTACGATGAGGACTGGGAATGGAAAGTGGGATTTCTGTTCATGGTCTAGTAGCTTTCCAGTGTACCTGGTAGCATGCACTAGCTAGCGTGAACAAAGTAGCTATCGTGCTGTTCGACGCCACTATCACACCGATTTTAAATGATAAGAAGCCCGAGAAAGAAAAAACAAAAACGAAAATCCAATCGATTTGCCGGTAATATAACTTTAACAAGTTAGCGCTTCTCCACGAATGACTGGCTACCTAATCTCTACGTAGGAGATCTAGTTGAATGGCTATACTTTAAATATATTGTGTGTGTATATATATATATATATATATATATATATATATATATATAAAGGCCAGCAAAGTAACATATGCCCATTCTCCTTATTTGCACCGCTCACTGGAGTCGGGTTGTAACCCTGTGATTGCGGTTTACAGTGACCCCTAACCTTCCCCGTTTCCTCCTTTGACAGTTGAGGCGTATTGTGGTTTTCATGTATGGAGGTGTTAGACAGTGCTATCACTGCAATATTTAGCAGGCCGGAGTTATATATCGATTACTGTTCTGAGTGCAAAACCGGCTCTATCTGCCCTAAAATGTGATCAGTCGGTAGGGTGGGTGGATGCGGGGTTACACATATTGGCGATTGATAAAATCCTTCTTTCATCCCTCTCCTCTGGCACAGCTGCAGTTTGGCGGTCCAGTTAGCCCAGGTGCGAGACAGTGTCCTCATCATCTCCACGGACCCCGCCCACAACATCTCTGACGCCTTCGATCAAAAGTTCTCCAAAGTTCCCACTAAGGTCAAAGGATACGACAACCTGTTTGCTATGGTCAGTCTGCTTTAATGTATTGTCTGCTATATGCATCACACAATAAATATCCATAACACAAAAATGTATATTGCACATATATTGTGGTATCTTGCAGTATCTGAATGCCATAGACCGTTCCTTTGATTCGCTTGCCCAAAGTACATATCTGAATGTATATTAGAAAGGACTAAATTTCACATATTTGTGGTCTGAATGTGTTATTTTAGTCAGAGGTTTACCATATGGTATCCACAAAGCAAATCTAAATTAATCAAACTCCCCTTTAATCAGTGTGCTTTTTAGTTGCACTGCGTAATATATATCCAGAAATAAATTCACTCCTTACATGAAGTTGATATTTCTGAGCCAGGTAGTGTACACAGTGCACTGAATTACAAACTGAGGTTTCACATTCATCCATGCTGAAACACACCTTGTGTTGCTAACTGTCTTTTCCTCCTTTTTGGCCATTAAAACATTTTTTTTTTGAAACCGCTTCTGATTACATACTATAGTTTTTCACCGTTCTTTTGTATGCAGTAAAAATTTTTGGTTCAGTAAAAACTTTTGGTTCTGTCATCCTGGTGCTGAGTTGCAGGTGCCAGGAGATCATCACCCTGTGTGTGTCCCCCCACACCTAAACCAGGGGTGGGCCGACCTCACGCCGTGCAACGCGGGTCATGACCCACTGAACCAGCCCACTGCCCTCTTTTGGTTAAAATATCTCACTGAAGCTGTATCCCACAAAAAAAGTTTTTATAATTACTGTTTAAGGGAAGAAAACAACCATGAAATATAGTATATTCAGTAACGTTGCGTTACTTTATATGAAGGTTTAAAATATATTCATGTTAAAGTTGCTAATATTAAATGTATTCATGTTTGATTTGTATTTATATGTGTGTGTGCACTTGTGCAGGAGATCGACCCCAGCTTGGGTGTGGCCGAGCTCCCAGACGAGTTCTTTGAAGAGGACAACATGCTAAGCATGGGCAAGAAGATGATGCAAGAAGCTATGAGCGCCTTCCCCGGCATCGACGAGGCCATGAGCTACGCAGAGGTCATGAGGTCAGGCGGCGTAACCAAACAAACAAACACAAACAAACAAATGAATCTTGCAACCTTCTGTAGCCTCCCGTTTTTCAGTAGGTTCATTACTGGCCTAATGGGTAGGGATGCGTGCCTGTGGTTCGAATCCCCGAACAGCAAGGTACCGCCCCCATGTACTACTCCCCAGGTGCTAAATAATAGCTACCCCCTGTTATATTACACATGGGTTAAATGCAGAGGACACATTTTGTTGTGTGCTGTGCTGTGTCGACAGCAGCAATCAGTTTTACTTTTAGTGACAAAATTATTATATGATAAAAGGTTTGAAGGGATGGGATTAGTTTTCCAGTAAGCAAGGCTGTCATCTGTCTATTCTCTACATCATGCACACACTGAGAAAGATAGCAGATGGTATTGTGACGATGTTTAATAATGACCAATTCTTTCACTGGAGCTCCTCAGGCCCATGGCGATTTGACTCTGCTCTGGTGTTCTCCCCACGTCAGGTTAGTCAAGGGGATGAACTTCTCAGTGGTCGTGTTTGACACGGCCCCCACTGGGCACACGCTGCGCCTGCTGAACTTCCCCACCATCGTGGAGCGAGGGCTTGGGAGGCTGATGCAGATCAAGAGTCAGATCAGCCCGTTCATCTCGCAGGCAAGTACGACGTGACAGTTTATTTTTTCATGGCTTTCCAGCATGTTCTCCTCACGTTCTTGCCTCCCTTGTAGATGTGCAACATGCTAGGATTGGGAGACATGAATGCCGACCAGCTGGCCTCCAAGCTGGAGGAGACGTTGCCCGTGATCCGCTCTGTCAGCGAGCAGTTCAAGGACCCGGTGAGTCTGCAGGGTTGCCTGGGGGGGGTTAAAAGGTGACCCCCTCGGGGGTGGGGGCTCTCGGTGTTTCCCAGCGCCGCTCTGTCCTGGCCGTGACGCCCCCGGCATCCTCCCTCAGGAGCAGACCACCTTCGTCTGTGTATGCATCGCTGAGTTCCTCTCGCTGTACGAGACCGAGCGGCTCATCCAGGAGCTGGCCAAGTGCCACATCGACACGCACAACATCATCGTCAACCAGCTGGTCTTCCCAGATCCCGACCGGCCTTGCAGGATGTGCGAGGCGCGCCACAAGATCCAGTCCAAATACCTGGATCAGGTAAGGGTCCATTTTATCTACACTTCCTCTAATCGTTTCCAGCAGAAGGATCTTGTTTACTTAAATGACACTTAAGCGAGTCATTGCCTGCGAAAAAATTAGTAGTTTTTCATTCTGGGCGGCCAAGCTATGCTTACAGATCCCAGTGGACTACTTGTTGTTTTTTGGATTACCTCAAAGCAGTCGGAGAAAATAGAGAGAAAGGACAAGTGCTGATAGGGAGGAGACAGAGGTGAAAGACATTCTCTGCTTATTTTTGCCAGAATACTGATCGTAGTTTTGACTCTTTTTGATTATATATGTATATATAGTAGCAGCCACTGTTCCCCTCGTTCCCTGAGCTCCTTCACTCTCTACATCGGCGATCCTTGTGTTTTATTCCATTACCGTCTGTATTCTTGTCTCTACCATTGTGTTTTTCAAGCTACTGCCTAAATGTCCTTTGGAATGAATGAAGTAACTGTCTGAATCCATCTATCGGTCCGAATCTATATCTGTCACTCTTAGTCTTTGGTTGTTTTATTCAGTTAGTGCAAGTTTTCTCAGCTGCCTTCATGGGTGTTTCCCTTGAACGTCAGAGTTATGGTAGATCTCCGATTCCTCAGGGAAACGTGACTTGATCTGACAGTGAGTGACGGAGACGGAACATGGAACCAATCTTTGTAATGGCCGAATTAATCTTCTCCCTCCCGCCGTCACAGATGGAGGACTTGTATGAGGATTTCCATATTGTGAAGTTACCCCTGCTTCCCCATGAAGTGAGGGGGGGCGACAAGGTCAACAGCTTCTCCAAGCAGCTCCTGGAACCTTACACCCCTCCCAGCAAGTGACTCACCTCCACGGCCGTGTTCCCAAGGCAATGGAGGAAACCGTGTCTCCCAGGCGAGATCAACCAAGGAGAGAGATTGTTGGGTTGCATGTCCACTGCACCTATTTTCTGGATTCACCTTATTTCTCACTGGCTTCTTATATATATCTGTATACATATCTGGAGAATAAGTGTCAGTTTCCATACAGTATCCGAGTGACCTTTCTTAAGCACAGCTGAGAAATGTTTTAAGTACTAAGTATTGAATCTTTGTTGTCGAAATCACACTAACTTATGTTCCTACAGAGATTAATTTATTATCTATTTATTTGAAGTGATTGATTAAAGTTTGGGAAGAATAACGCATTGAATCGTGCTCATCCAGTATATAGTCTTATAGCAAAAAAAATGTGGGAAACATCAGTAATGACCAACAGCTAAGAAGGAGTGGTATTATGATTGTGTTAATATCCCTTTTACCTCATTGTCAGTATCTGTTATGATATGTATCAAAATTTGGTAGAAAATGTCATGGAGTTGCCGTTCAGGCTGTGTGTTCTGCAACCCTGAGTCTCCCTCCAGATGGTTTAATTCCCCTGGTTTGCTTTTGAGAAGTTGGTTGTTTTTATGAACAAATAAAAAAAATCGTTGGTGTTCAGGAGACTAGCTGGTGCAAAGGTCAGACACTGGTGATCACTTACATCAAACTATACAACAGACACCGTAGCACTGTCGATTGATGAAGACGGGTGGTATTCTTTGAGAACGATTTTATGTCCATTTATTTTTAAGTGGTTTTATTGCATCAACTGAACGAGAAATGCTACGAAAATCAAAAAATGCATAATGTCGGGAACAGTGAGTTGGATGTTGCCGTCCTGTCATGTTTGGATCCCCTCGTTGCGGTTTCCGACGGTGTAACATAACCGATCCCGTACTGCCGGAGAGTCGTGCGGCAAGGCGGCCAGACGGAGCGAGCAGACGTGCGGCGGGGCGGCCTCGCTTCCTCCGACGCCCGGGCCAGCCGGCGCTGCGGGACGCGGCGCGGTGACCCGCAGATTTACAGTAACAAGCTCCAAATTAGCGGGAGACTTTTATCCATGCTTAACAACCTGAACAAACAAGCGTCCCCGCCGAGTTTATACAGTGGATTATGTCGGATCTTTGGTGGGGAAAGTGTAAACTACAGGGAATAGAACCGTGCGACGTATATTTGCTTAGATGGGTCTCAGGCAGGATTGGTCCTCACTTAAACATTATACACTGGCATTTACGTTTAAGCTGGTGTTGGTTCATTATTTTCCCGTGTGGATGTAGTGATGATGTGTGTTTTTTTTTACTGCAGTCTGTCGTTTGCAGTTATTGCGATGGCGAAGCGTGGCGCCCCGGCAGGCTGGAGCAGTGGGAGGCAGAGCTAACGAGCTCTGCGGCGATCCGCTTTAAAGGAAACGCCGGGCTCTTTCTGGGCAGTGAATTGCCTCATTTATGTGGTTTAATTCTTCTTTGCTCGCTTGTTCTACTTGAGTTGTCGTTTTCGTCCGTCGCGGTAATTACTCTTAATGCACCGGTGAATTCTCAACCTCTGAACCCCAATGAGTATTATGTCCCGAAATGTTGAAATAAAACATTAAGGTGAGCGATCCCATCATAACTGTGTGGGCTGTCATCGCGCTTTATATAATTGGTACTTGTAATGAAAGGCCATATAAAATAAATTTCGTTTTTAACGTAGGCTACTATATACTGATTTATGTCATGAAGTTGTCCAAGTACCCAAATACATCAGTACGCGGCAAAAGGCACGCGCATATATATGTGCATACATAAAACCCCATTTCCAAAAAAAAAAATCGAGACACTAAAATGTTAATAAAAACAATGCAGTGATTCACAAATAATTTAAAGCCACATTTAACAGAAAATAGAAGACATAAAATGTTGAAACTTAGAAACCATTTTTTATGACAAATATGTGCTCAATTTGAATTTGATACCAGCAACACATTTAATAAAAAGTTTGGTCAGGAGCCTGTTGACTGCTGTGTCGCATCCTCTGTCCTGTTAACAGCACATTTGGGACCTGAGGAGGGCAGTGGCTGGAGTTTTGAAAGTGAAACGTTGTCCCATTCTTGCCTGATACAGGATTTCTCCTCCTCAGCACGTCAGGTTACCTTTATCATTTTTTTCATTTCACGATGTGCCAAATATTTTTAGTGGGTGACAGGTCTGGGCTGCAGACAGGCCAGTCGAGCACCCGGACTCGCGGAGCCGTGCTGTTGTACTACACTCAGAATGCAATTTGGCATTGTCTTGCTGAAATACACAAGGCCTTCTCTGGAAAAGACATCGTCTGGATGGCAGCATATGTTGCTCCAAAATTTTTATATATATCGTTCAGCATTAATGGTGCGCTCCCAGGTGTGCTACCCAAGCCATGGGCAATAATGCCCCCCCACACCATCACAGACGCTAGCTGCTGAACTGTCCTCTGAGCCCAGGAGCAGCATCCATGATTTCAAAAAAGAATCTGAAATCTTGATTCATTAGACCACACGACATTTTGCCTCAGTCCATCTTAATTGAGCTCGGGCTCAGAGAAGTCGGAGGCGTGTCTGGATCAGGTTTAGATCAGGTTTGTTCTTTGCATGGTAGAGTTTCATCCTGTATTTGTGGATGTGGCGATGAACAATGTTTGCAGACAATGGTTTTTGGGAAGTGTTCCTGACCCCACGCAGTGATTTTAGCACAGTATTGGTTTTCGGCCTCTTCTCTCTAGTGTACAGAGACTTCTCTGGATTATCTGGATCTTTTAATGACATTACATATTGTACATGATGAAATTCTTTAACTGTTTGCAACATTATTCTTAAACTGTTGCACTACTTTCCCACACAGTTTTCCCAGGGTGGTGAACATCTCCCCATCTTCACTAAACAGACTTGGCCTTTTTGGGAGGCCTTTATACCCAGTCAGCTTACTGAGCTGTTGCCAATTAACATAATTTGTCCTGAGATATTCCAACTCAGTGTTTTTTTTTCTCTCAACTTCTCCAATCTTTTGTTGCCCCTGTTCCAACTTTTTTTTTAATGTGTTGTACTGGCATCAAATTCAAATTGAGCACATTTTTCTCAAGATACAATACAATTTTCCTCAGTTTCAGATTTGATATGTGTTTTTGTTCTATTTTCAATTAAATATGGATTTATATGATTTGCAAATCATTACGTCCTGTTTTTATTTACATTTTACACAACATCCCAACTTTTTTGGAAATGGGGTTGTACATGCGCACACACACACACACACACACACAGTCGTACCTCTAACTGTTATAAAGGTGAAAGACCCCAGCTCACCACCCCTTCCCAATCTCTTTTTCTTCTTTCTCTCTCTCTCTGTCTCATTCTCTCACACTTGCACACACACAACTTTCTTGTGCTTAAATCAGTCCTCTGGTACCCAGCCAGGATACAGATTGGATAGTAGGATCAGTGATTCAGGTCAGACAATTGCAGCATTTTTGGATTTTTTGCCAATAACAGAAGTTGACTACTGGGATAGGGAAATGAAAGCATTCAGTAAAGAAAATACTTTCTGCTACTTTAAATTAATAATTTATTTGCAAGCAATCTCATATTGGGTTCAGTACCATAGGGGACCCTGCATGCAGTTTGCATTATTGTTATATGGATAATTATAATGTTCACGTATATCGTTCAGATTGAATTATTCATGGGTAACTGTATAAATAATCGTTATGCTTATTTGTGAATTTGTGGGTTGCACAGGTTAAAAACCCGAGTTAACGTGTTTTTTTCAGTTCCACTGAAATCTACACAGGAACTAAAGCGTGGAGGCAGGTCTGTTTAGAAGCTACCATTGCTTACAGTGTGGGCATATCTTTGCGGTATTGATTCGTTTCCAGCCAGTAAACTCCGTCGTCTCCCACGGCCTCATCTCCTGTCCCCGCGCCATGACGATCACCTACACGGCCAAAGTGGCCGACGCCCGCTTCTGCGGCTTCTCCAAACTGCTTCTCGCCTGGAAAGGAAGCATCTACAAGGTGCTGTACAAGGAGATCCTCGGGTTCTTCGCAGTGTACACAGCCATCAGCATCACTTACAGGTGGGTGCCGTTTTGTTGCCTGATAACATGAGCAATTTCAGTGTTGTTGTCATTCTGGATTGCCCTCTTCTGGATTTGATGCTTAAAAGTACGGATTCAATAATTTAAAATGTTGTGATGTATATTTGATATTTTTATATACTATAAAAGAAGAGTGAGAAATTTAAAGCCTGCATGACTGCAACCTGCATGACTGAAGTAGCTAGTAGGCATGTCATTTTTTGCATCCCTGTTCAGATTCTTTCTCCTGGAGGACCAGAAGAGGTACTTTGAGAAACTTGCGATCTATTGCAACCACTACGCCAGCCTGATTCCCATGTCTTTTGTGTTAGGTAGGGTGAGCACCGGCGGTTAAACTGGGCGGAGTAGCGCATTGTCAGATGAATGCCGAATTTGCCGATTATGCTCTGCGCTCCTGCCGTGCAGGTTTCTATGTGACACTGGTGGTGAACCGGTGGTGGAGTCAGTACACCTGTATCCCGCTGCCCGACCGGCTCATGTGCGCCCTGTCGGGGGGCATGCAGGGGGGCGACCAGCGGGGCCGCCTTCTCCGGCGCACCATGATGCGCTACGCCAGCCTGTCCTCGCTGCTCATCCTGCGCTCAGTCAGCACCGCCGTCTTCAAGCGCTTCCCGACCATGGATCACGTTGTAGAAGCCGGTAGCCCAACGATGGATGGATGGATGGATGCATAGGCTTTAATCTAATAATTGACAAGTTCTGGAGTTTTTCACCTTAAAACATTTTACATACATCTGGTGTTGCACCACATGCCATTAAATAATTAGAAGTGGAAAGTTCCGCTCCAGAAAGTATAAATCCAGACCAAGGTTTTGTTTCAACCATCCAGTTACACAAAGGTGTCCATTCAATGTTAATTTAATAAATCAAAAATGCATGTGCAGAGTCTATATGCTGTGTTCCTTCAGGTTTACACGTTATTTCAAAGGGCCACATTATTTAAAAAACATATGTTTCAGTGAAATACGAAAAAATTAGGTTATAGAAAGTGTTGCAGTAATGACAAAAATCAGTCAAAATCAAATAAAAATAATTTTAAAATATGCATTATGTCATGATCCACCCGTCTGAGCCTCATGTGTGCCACGCCCCCTCATTACCTCGTGTCTGATCCTGATTGTAGTCTCCTGTTGTCGAGTGATTCCTGCATGTATTTAGTCGGCGTCTGTGTTCATTTCCCCAGATGTGTCATTAACGTTACCCTGGTGTTACCTTGCTTTTGCCAACCGTGATCCGCTACCACCCAATGTCCGTTGATGTTTCCGTCCTGTCCTGCCTTCCACCTGATTAAACCCTGTTTCTGCACCGTACACCTGGTCGTTTGATCTGTCCGCCTGCCTGACGCCGTCGACTGACCCGCCAGACGTGACACATTATTTCAGTTTCAAGTAACTCAGCATGACTGCTAATGAGCATGACTGTCAGTAAGCAATTTTTAAAAATGTTAAAATGTATTGGCTTTCTTAATGGTCCTGATGTTTTCAGACTGTTGCGGTAATGAGATTTTAAAGGACTTGTTTCGGGAAATGTTAAAAAAACATTACTTTTTCTGTACATGATTTTAAAATTACCCTTACAGACACTTCAGACTTGGTTATTAATGGCTAAAAAAAGAAATTTGTTGGAGCTAGTCTTTTTCAATACTTCATGTTTGAAATCTTCGAAACCAAGATTTTGTGAGAATTACCTTCAGATTATTCTCAACTGGTTGGTTGAAACAAAACTTTGGTCTGGATTTATACTTTCTGGAAACATCTCTGGAAATAATTACATCTGTATTTGTTCTTAAGCAGGATCTTCATCCTGTTTGTATATGGAAAATTGTGTCCTTGGCAAACGTGTCTGTGTTCTGGGCAAAATGTTTTGATTGCGAAAAAAATACCTAGGCTCCATTTTTTAAACATCCCAGCTACATCCTAAAACCTGGCTCCCTCGCTCCC
>JABFEB020000092.1:7383814-7400585 GCA_019775895.2 Stomatorhinus ivindoensis | reverse complement strand
TCTCACGGCGCTGTGCCACCCGACTGTACCGTCCTGGGGCCCCTCTCACCGCGCTGTGCCACCCGACAGTACCGTCCTGGGGCCCCTCTCACAGCGCTGTGCCACCCGACAGTGCCCTCCTGGGGCCCCTCTCACGGCAGTACCCTCCTTGAGCCCCTTCTCCAACCCTCACCTGATGCTCCAAGTCCCGGCAACGCTTGCTTAAGTCCTCCTTCTCCTCCATCTCCTCACTGAGGAAGTAGTATTTCCGGGACTGAATCGAAGGTAGAGAGAAAACAGATAGACTTAACTGAAGGAGGTGAACCCAAACTGTGGAGTGACCCCCCCACGCTCCACACACACACAGGGCCGCACCTGGAAGTCAAAGTCTCCGTAGGTCTCTGAGGTCCCTGGTTCCACAGTCTCCTTTGTCAAGAGCTGTAAGTCAGCAGCGGAACAAAAATGGCTCTGAGCACAGAGACAAAGGAAAAGAGGCAGCTCCTCTGCACTGGTATAGCTCCTGACACGCCATTTATCATAACAGTCTCCAGCCATTCGCACTATCCTCAAAGCTGACAGCACATGAGCTCCCAAGGAAGCATCTTCTGGGTACTGAGGACGAGGAACATCGCCGTCACAAACCGAGGGCTGGTTTATAAGCGCACTGGCTATGAAAAGGGCCACACGGCGCCCCCTGGCATCGAGGAGACAATGGCACGTGCTCTCACCTCCTGAATGGAGGCCATGAGGACGTGCTGCACCGACTCCTCCAGGGTCACTATCTGCTGGATGTGTTCTGAGGGCGGGAGAAAGAGGACAGCGGTGATACAGAGCGGCCCCTGGGGAAGGGAGGGGAGGCTGGGGTCCCATCATGCTCTGAACCGAACAATGCGGGGGCCAGCTTGCCTGTCACCACTCGGGATGTTCATTTTGTGCAGGGATCATTTCCCGCTGACTACTGCAGAGTCCACAATAAACACAGAGTCCCCAGCTTTGGAGATAAGTGCTTAAATAGCATGTCCCGGATCAGAAAAACACCCCACACCCCGAACACTCTGCTGTGATCAGCAACAGACATCTGACAATCAGAACATGACAATAGACCACAGACCATACCATTAAAACATGCAAGAATTGGTATATGTGATATTACATTAGACAAAGATACAGGCTTTAATGGTATATAATGAACCCTGAGGCATGTACCAGTCCTTACTTTTAATAATTTGTAGATGGGCAGTCCCCAGGTTAAAAACGTCCGACTTGCAGACAACTCATGCTCACAAACGGACTGCCATAAAGCCTGTTATACTAAAATCTCAGGCCGAGTACAATGCTTTATAATAGTGAACACACACACTGCTTTGAGACGCTTGTGAAAACACCACGCCGCTTCGGCAGCTTGAGGTACAGTGCAGTACTGTATGTAGTTACTCTTGTTATTACAGTATTAAGTATTACGTTTAAGATGTCTTAGTGTATTTGGAAGCGTTTCATCTGCTTAGAAGGGTCAAATACGTATCACATACAAAGACAGACATTTCACTGATGCTAAATAAGAAACTGGATGTACTTATTTTGATTTATATACAAATTCAACTTGGGGAACAGATTTTGTTTGTACTGTGGAGTTTAGAAAACAGTGCAGCTGCCTGCTCGGATTAATCCTTAGAAAAGCTATAATGCCTAAATTATGTCCGTATTGTAATCACAAATGTAGAATAAAAGGAAAGATTTTGAGAGGATTATAAGCATGAGACTGTGTGTATGTGAGGGAGAATGGGTAAGAAAATAATTATGCTCTTTGAAAGTAAAATGCGGCACCATTGAGCTCAGTATCGACGGCATCTTGGGTGACGACCAATCCAAGCAAAGACAGCCAGCCAATAGCAGGCCAGTGATGAAGCCTGGCTCACAGATCAGATCTACAGACAGCCAAATGAAACAAGTACAAAACTGATGTGGATCAGTAAGAGAGTACACAGCTGTCACACTTTGACACAAATAATATATTGCAGCCAAAGACACAGTGGAATGCATGCCTGGAAAAACACTGTATAGTTGGTTGAATTCTGTATGATGCTACTGTGAACTGATGGGGAAAGTAGGACATAGAGAAAAATCACAAGTCCAACAGGTGCATCCCTTAATAGCAACACGGTACCCATTTGTGCGTGAATTTTTTTTCAGGAGAAGAAAAAAAGAAATGTGCCACAAAGCTGACTGCCTGGCAGCAGGCAGCCCAGACACCAGATCACAACCTAACTGAACATCTGTGAGGTGACAGGGAACCAGCAGAGTACAGTAGAGTAGAGAATCAGGACAAGCCAACTATGCACATCTGACACCTTGCAGAAGCCCAGGTCTGAAGAAACTGTTGACCTTAGATCCAAATGTGGCCAACAAGATTTGAAAGACACCAATAAACTTTTGTACGTTCAAGGCAAGTATATTAATTCTATATAAAAGAGCTCATCATCATCATCACCATCATCATCATCATCATCATCACTCACCTTGCTTCTTCTCACAGCTGACAGCACAGCCCAGAACAAGCTGCACCAACTTCGCCAATTCTATCACGTCTCCCATCTCTCCAATGAGATTGACATCAGGCAGGTGCTCATCTGACACTTGCTGACCCAACACCTACACAAGGGGGAAGGAGAAGGCAGGCTGGAGGTGACAGTAGGGAAACGCTGGTGTGTGCCCAGCAAGCCGTTTCTCTTTGCTAAGGTTAGCAGATAGCAGTGTGACTCACGTCGTGGTAATACTCCAGCATGCTCTGAAGGATCTTCTTTAGATTGCTAACCTGTTGAAACATTAAAATTCAGTGAATGCTTACTTTCCAAACAAGCGGTTAAAGATCATTGGTATTGCAGGGCAGCTAGCTGCCCAATTGGAATTCAGAGACTTGGGTGACTGCTGGACATGTGACCCGTTATCCGCTGCCCGTACCTTCAGTCGCCAGTTGGTCCCCCTTTCGTCCTTAATCCTGCTGACCCAGGTCTCGTTGAACCAGGATGAGTCTCTGATGCGATGAGAAAGACCCCACCGGCACCACAAACAAGACGTTTCACATTACGAAACTAAATAAAATCCCATTAGTTCGGAACAGCAGCCTGGAATACAGGCATGAGTTAAGTAACATGACGCCAGCATTAGAGGGGAGGGAGAGACATAATCTGTAAACTTCCATATAACCTCAGAGTGTGAAAACATTGGTCATGCATTGACATTAACAAAATCTGTCAGATTTTTGAGCATCAGTCAATTTTCCTACGAACAAACAACAGAGGATCCTGCCATATGATGACGTAACCACATGATGGGCCTATGGCCAGACCAGAATGTTCCCTTCGATGGTATTCTATAAAAACCACGGCAGCACTCACATGGTCACTCTGTGCATCGAGCCAAGACTCAAATGGCAATCAAATACCGCTTGGAGCGTCATAGCAAAATAACAGGAACATCGCAGAGACATCCTCGGAATGGAAACCATGGGTTAGAGGCTCCGTATCACTTTAAATCATGCTTGCTGCATCTCAGACCTAAAGAACTGCAGTCCCCCTGACATGCTGGGCAAACACCTCAACAAACAAGTGGGATGAAATGACATCACTCTGCTTAAGGCTGCAACGAGTGTATCGGAGAAAAGAGGGTTTAACTATTAACTGATATTTTAAAAAGCAGAACTTTCCAAGCAGAATAAGCTTTTTAAAAAGTTGCAAATCATTTCCTTGATTCTATGACAGAAAAAAACCAAACTGCTCCGTCTATGTATCCATTCACACTGCTTAGCTATGCAGTTAGGCATTAAACATGACAGGGCAAGACCTGTATATGAGATTTGTGGCTGGGACAACAGCTAAGAGACATTTGTTTAAATATACTAAGAGGAATGACCATTTGTTTTGTTCCAATAATTCTGAAGAGCATAGAGACCCAGGGAAAGCGGTCTACACTTGCAGGACACCTTACTAGTTTGTTCAGACTATTCTGCAGGTTAGGATATAGGGAGAGTTCTAACTTAAATACACAGTGTATATATTGTTGTCGGGGGCAGTGGTGGCTTAATGGTTAGGGAAGCACACTTGTAATTGAAAGATTGCAGGTTCGAATCCCCGACCGGCAAGGCACCGCTGAGGTTCCCTGAGCAAGGTACTACCCCCGGGCACTGAATTAGCCACCCCTGCTATGTCACATGTGGGTTAAATGCAGAGGACAGATTTCGTTATTGCACACTGTGTGCTGTGGTGTGTTGACAATGACCACTGATCACCTAATTCTAATATATGAGAATAAAAATATTACTAAGCTGGTCTCAACTCTCAGCTATTACTTAAGCACATTTTGTTGACCCTCATAAGGGCTGCGATTGGTCATACCTCCTAGATCTTTATACATTCCAGTGTGGCACCATAAGCAACTGAAAGCCTGAATTATGGGTACCCAAATCGAAAAAATTAACTAATGACCCAATTAAACAAGGAGGAATGTGGTCTGAAGCACCATCCTTCTTCCACACAGAAAGTACAAATTGACTACAGGTCGAGGGACCTTTTTAAAAATAATTGTATTTATGGGCAACTTAAAACCTGCAGGAGTAGAAGCTGTTTGGCCAAAGCCAGCATCATGACGGCGGGGTCCTTACATGCTGTGTAGGGCATGAGCGATAGCCACCCCATTGGTCAGGTCCGCCTTGCTGGCGCAGGAAGGGGCTTGAAATGTCTGCAGCTGACAGAAGAGATGGGTGACGGGTACAGCGCCGACACGGCTGCTCTTTGGTCTATACGTGGGCTTACAGTAGGTGAACAGCGTAACTTTAGTGGGACGCTGACAGGTAGTCTGGGAGTTCATAAACCGGTGATCTTTGATGGGCTGTAAAGCGACTAAATACGAATGATTTGCATAAATGAAGCTGACTTCTCACCGAAGTAAAGGTTAGTCGGGGGCTTAGGGGCAGATAAGCAGCACATACGATCGTGACAGAAGCTTGAACATTTAAGGGGGGGGGCAACCTTTCCACAAACTACAACTACGAGTTACACGTAGTCGCAACAGATATGGGGTAAAACACCTGATGTGGGTTTTCCCTCAGACATAAGAGACTTCAGATTTTTAAAAGCGGCCCAACTCTGTCAACAACCAAACGAGACGGTTCGTGACAGACAGAGTTCACCTGTTTCACCCGGGAAGTCACACAAGTGACATTCCGGGGTAGCAAACAAAAAAAAATGCCGCTGACAAAAATAAAAACACGTCACGCCAAACACTTACCCAGCTTAACAAGGAGTCGCAAAGCTCAGCTTTATCTAAACTCATCGTCGTCCTGGTGGAACCTGGCTGCCTGTTTCGCCAAAGCGGCCGAGTCGCGCTCTCGGTTATCGGACACGGCCTCCGAGCTCCCGGCTTTAACTCTCGCGTTTTTCCGCCGGCGGAACCGTACGTGGAGAAAATGCAGTCGGGTCGCCATAGCAACATGTCAACAAGGGGTGACCGTGTGTGTGCCTGCTTAAAATTAACAACAATTACAAATCATAATTTCGTCTTTGTTGCAAAAGAAATCACATGTAGTCTATTTATTATTTGTATCGAAATGGTTTAAAAAATATTTTAAAGTCAAGCCTAACGACAGATATTTAATACTTGTTTAATATAGAAATTAAGCTATTTCCCCCTAAGGGCCAAATTCCAGCAGCGACACAAAGCCAAGGTACACTGCTTCTGAAAAAATGCCGGCCGGGGTGGTCCCCCGATGATACAATTCACTGAGCAGGGGGGATGGCAAAAATTTCCCGTGTGGAGGGGGATTCCCCCAACGATAACATTCGCCGACCGGGGAGGGGTCCCCCGACGATAACACTGGGTGAATCAATCGCGGTCCGGATCCAGCTATGTTTCAGCGTAAATGCCGACCGGTGTCCGCTAGTTGGTGACCACTGTTCTAGTGTTGTACCAAGTTATAGTGAGCCGAAAGTGAACTAGTTCGAAGGGACACTTTTGAGTAAAAGACATTTTCAAATGCAAAATCACACTCGAAAATTCAAATGACTTTGATTGCAAAATGTGTGAAAAACTACAAAGCGTTCTTAAAAGAAATGAACGTTTGAATGTGTTTTTTTTTTAAGCGTCAATGCCATGTGAGATAAATCTGCTTATGTGTACAGCCTGTGCGACGTGGTCAGAATACTCTTCCAATTAATAACGAGCCTAATGTGGTTGAAGCTCCATTTCCAAGAAAAAAAACCAAAGCATTTCGTGATGATGGTGCAGCATCTGTGCTCCCTACCTTTAATATCAGAGATCAATATTTAACATCAAAGTCATGGCCGAAATTATCGGCACCCCTGGAATTTTTCCAGAAAATGCACCATTTCTCCCAGAAAATCGTTGCAATTACAAATGTTTTGGTATAGAAACGTTTATTTCCTTTATGTGCATTGGATCAACACAAAAAAGCAGAGAGAAAGGCCAAATTTGACATCATGTGACACAGCTCTAAAAATGGGCCACACAAAATTATTGGCGCCTTTTCAAAATTGTGGGTGAATCATTTCATTTCAAGCATATGATGCTCGTTCTAACTCGCCTGTAACAAGAAACAGGTGCTGGCAATATTGAAATCATACCTGAAGCCAGTTAAAATGGAGAAAAGTTGACTCAACCTTTCTGTTGTGTGTCTGTGTGTGCCGCATTAAGCATGGAGAACAGAAAGAGCAGAGAATTGTCTGAGGACTTGAGAACAAAAATTATGGGAAAATATCAATCTCAAGGCTACAAATCCATCTCCAGAGATCATGTTACTTTGTCCACTGTGCGCTACATAATCAAGAAGTTTACAACACATGGAACTGTAGCTAATCTCACTGGACGTGGACAGAAGAGAAAAATTGATAAAACACTGTGATGCAGGATGGTCTGAATGGTGGATGAACATCCCCAATCAACTTTGAACAAATTCAAGTTGTTCTGCAGACTCAGGATATAACAGTGTCAGCTCAGCCTATCCATCGACATCTGCATGAAACAAAACGCTATGGCAGGAGACCCAAGAGGACCAAACTGCTGACACAGAAACATAATAAAGCCAGACTGGAGTTTGCCAAAATGTAGTTGAGGAAGCCAAAATCTTTCAGGGAGAACATCTTGTGGACAGATGAGACCAAGGTAGAGCTTTTTGGCAAAGCTCATCATTCTACTGTTTACAGAAAACGGAATGAGGCCTACAAAGAAAAGATCACGGTACCTACAGTCAAACATGGTGGAGGTTCTGAGATGGTTTGTGGGAAGTCTTGCTGCCTCAGGCACTGGATACCTTGACTGTGTGCAAGGCATCATGAAATCTGAAGACTACCAAAAGATCTTGGGGCACAATGTAGGGCCCAGTGTCAGAAAGCTGGGTCTGTGTCAAAGGTCATGGGTGTTCCAGTAGGACAATGACCCCAAACATACCTCTAATAGCACCCAGAAATGGATGAAGACATAGCGTTGCAGAGTTCTGAAGTGGTCAGCAATGAGTCCAGATCTAAATCCGGTTCAACTCTGCGATCTCAAATTTGCTGTTGGGAGAAGACACCTTTCAAATCTGAGACCATGAGCAGTTTGCAAAAGAAGCGTGGTATAAAATTCCATCTGAGAGGCGTAACAAGCTTGTAGATGGTTATAGGAAACGACTGGTTTCAGTTATTTTTCCAAAGCGCCGTGCATCCAAATATTAAGTTGAGGGTGCCAATAATTTTGTCCAGACCAGTTTTTGAGTTTTGTGTGAAATGATGTCAAATACGTCCGACAATTGATTGTGGTAACATTGTAAATGCGTACTTATTTTATGCGCATTTGCGCTTATTTGAAAACAAAATATGATGCATTTTAATCTATGTATGCTGACTCTACTTCATGCGCGCTATACAGGTTAAAATGCAAGGTATTTTCTTGTCACAGCAGTGCAAATGCACATAAAATAAGTACGCATTTGCGCTTTTACAAACAATCGATTATCGCACGTATCGGTTTTAAAGATGAATGCGTACTTGCGTTCCCATTCTCTTCCATACCCCATATATAGGCCTATCCCTCTATAGGTCAATTTTTAAAAGAAAACTGGCTGTTACTGATTACAATAATCCGTTAATTTAGTTTGTATTAAAATTATTACAATTACCTTGGACATTAATAAAATGATATATACTGTAAGATGTGTAGCTGTAGGACAGCTGTGGTGCTTCTGAGAACATCAGAGGCAATAAAATCGAAAAATACCAGCAATTAAAGCCAAATATTCTCTGATAATTCTATGGAAACATCTTAATAAAGAAAGCACTATAATTTCCGAAGTTCCCCAGTTCTGCAGAAGACCGAGTCTCCGCTAACGTATAAACTGTGACCACAGAATCGCTCTGTGGGCAGCATCCTACTGAAAATTGAAACCAGCCTAAGAGATGGATGAAAACGCGCAAACGCAGACAAGAGAAAGAGATGCAGGAGTGATAAAGGTGGTGAAATGAGAATGAGGGGGGAGACTCTCACTGTCCAGAAGGAGTCCCCGTTTAACCAGAACACGCTGTGGTGATGATTCCTGTCAGTGGATAGCCTGCATGATGCGAAACCCGCCTCACACAGTTACAGAGTCGCTACACCCCATCTTAAAATAGGTTACTTCAGAGAACCTTGACAAGACGTATATAACAAGAAGCCTCTTCTGAGAACAGGCGATTGCAACATGATTATTACTATTCGCGATATTTAAAAGAATTGACTTAACTAATTCACTTAGCCTACTTGACAAATTTGAACTTTGTAATTTTTTTAATTGTAAACTGATGTACAGTACATGTTGTGTAAAAACTAGTAAAACGTTCCGTAGCAGTTAAGTGACTAGATTTGAGTCAGATAACTACATGAAAATCATAAGTCTCGATCATCTACAGTTTTTCTCACGTCCAGAACTTGAATCGCTTCAGTTACAAGGTCTTATTAAGAAGGTGAACGAAATATATACAGATTGCTTTCCAAATAAGTAATGCGACACTATATATAGAAATGTTAGCGGATAACAATAGTTTGTGGCTTTTTAACTTTCACTTTTCCGATTAGGATCACGGAGAACACATCTGACTGAAAAGTATTGCATTTTCTGTTCATTACGAAAAGCCTTGGAGAAAATGAACTCGAACACGAGGGTACAAAAAGCAACGTCACGTAAAGGTCACTTTAAGGCATAATCTCAGCATTAAGGTAAATAATTAGCCAGATGCAAACTGGTTATACCGAATACGCCTATAAGACGAGTACCGGAGTGGTTTTAAATTAATCTTATATAAGATGATATTCACCATTGGATCGACTCCATGGCTACTCCCCCTTTTCATCCAATTTTAATCGCACCAAAATGCCCTGATGCAGACACTGACTAATTTGTGAGATTTCGTTGACACGGTGCCGCGTAGGAGAAAGGACGTTTCTCAGCTATAGCACGGTTCGGTGGTGGAGGGGGGAGGGACGCAGTCCATAAATCTATACCTACAGGCACTTACGCGATGAAGACTGACGCTTGTGAATATTACCGTATGATTCCGAAGGATGCAGAGGATGTTATCCAACCGATCAAGCCCATAACTAGAAATGAATTTCAGGAGGGGTCCAGCAAATTTTGAGAGGAGTTCAGTTCTCTTATTTTCCCAACTGCAGGATTATTACGTGTCTGCGTGTCGCTACATTATTTCCATGTCTAACAGTTTTCAGTTTCTGATTTGTAACGTTTTTTATATTATGCATGTTATTTATTTCAAAGAACTGCAAAATTCGTAGCACGAAAACTGTTCGCAACTAAGACTGGTTTAAACTAAACTACTTTTTTTGAATAATAGGAAATTTGGAAACGTGCTAGGGGAGTGTCACTATGCTATCCTGGGATGAGCACGTGCAGCGTGTATCACTCACCCAGGTTATAGCAATATGGCAGAATTTCGAAAGACTGCATCCGTAGGCTAGAGAGCATATGCTTATGAACAGAAGTAAGTCTATACATCCAGAAAGATCTATTACAGATCTTAGAGAAACACAAAAACTCCTAATTAAAACTTTTTAAAAGCTATTTCTCTTTTAAACACTAGATGGCACGTGAGGATAGAGAATGCTTATCTTACGGTTTGCGTTGAGTTGTTCGCTATCCAAAAGCCTAATAAACATTATGGCGTTTTGGACACATCAAACCGATAAAGTAATAATAGTATTTTCCACTACTGTCTTGCTCATTTATTGAACCTGACTCTAGCGTCTTTCATTAATGGCAAAATATACTGCAGCACCGTGTTTACTTGTGGTCTTGTGGTTTTAAAACTAAATCTCTCTTTGTCACGTGACACACGAGTGCCACGTAAAAAGAATAATGTAGTGGCAACTATAACACCTTCAAAACAAATTCGTAATCCACTTTTCAAAAAAAAAAATGCTTCAATGTAAACAAATAATATAGCCATGACAAAATAATATATGAATTAAAAAACAGAGCAGTTCGGCTGGTATGGACCGCCACACGCCTCGGACCGCCTCCGCATTCTCTTCTCTGAGTGCTATGCCTGCTTCCTGTTAGCCGAGTCTCCGTGACCCTCGGGCTGCCGATCTCCTCCCTGAAGCACACCTTTGTGCCAGGCCGACTGTGTCACTTCCTGTTTCTTCCACCTGGTCCAACAATCCGGTTATTGATGGCAGCCAGCTACTCTGAACCAGTTTGTCTGGCTATGGGACGGCTTCCTGAGCGCCTCAGCCTCTCCGAGTGTTTGCCCACATCTGCAGCTCCTGTTTATACAAGACTGGCACAAACGTCCTGCCAGGCACCTCTGCCTGCTCCCTTCAGTGGTACACATGGATACACAGTCAGCCACTATTGCTGTGCTGTTTTCCAGCACAGGCCATCTCTGTGTCAGTTTGAAATGGTTCACCTTAATTAAATGGCTTCATATGACTTGTTTTCCCTCCATCCAAGCCTGAATCTCTCTCTCTCTCTCTCTCTCTCTCTGTGGTGCTTGCCTCTTACCCAGGCACTTAGCTTCCTGTGAAAGGCAGGGGGATGGAATGGGCACGTGTGTCTGGATGTGTGAGGGGCTGCAGCTACTGAGTAGTGCTGGTGTGGAGAGCGGGAGCTGGGAGGAAGCAGGAAGGAGACAGCTTTAGTCACACAGAGAGAGGGAAGGCCCTACTGACTAACAATCACTGAGTGTGTGGTAGAGGTAGGGTGACAGTGGGGGTGGGGGGGTGGTGGTTGAACAGGGGGGGTTTGACTGGTCCAAAGTATTGCCTATTTTTAAAACATCCCTAACCCAATTCCTCTTTCTTTTATCTTTCCACAGATGTGCTTCCTTCCTGAAAACAAAAGAAGCGCTTCTCCTCTCTTCTATGGCTCCTTGCTGACACACATTTTCTTGAGGGTGGGGTACCATAATGTTCAGTAAGTGTTTATTATTATTTTGGGATGTCTGCAGCCTGAATGATGGTGCCGAAAATAATTGAGCTCTTTCTCCCTTTGGACATTAACAGTATTTTCTTCTTAAATTTTTACCTCCAAAGATAATGAATCTATCATATATCGAAGGCAATTGTTCATGGCGCTTTGGATGCGTAGCAATGAGTTGGCATCAACCAAACGGTGCTGCTCACAACACCTCTGTCTGGCTACTGTTATCTTTAAATCAGAAATCTGCTCCACACTGGTTACACCCAGTTCCTCTGACTGCGACCTGGGGGCAAAACGGCGCACTGTGCCTTTAAACAAAGAATGCAAGCCATGTACCACAGCGCCTAGGCAACGGGTGCTGGGGCCTGCAGGAATGTTGGCAGCCGTTCGATTTCCTGCAGTCCTGTCCCAGGTGTTTAAGCTCCGGGAAAACAAACAGAACGAGAGAGAGAGAGAGAGAGAGAGAGAGAAAACCAAAAGCGACAGAGCGGAAGAGACAGACAGACAACGACAGAGATGATTTCGGCAAAAATCCCAGACGTGAGGTCATTTTCTGGCACAGCAAAAAGCTGAAATGACCGACCACTGGGCCAGTGAAAGAGGAAAGCGTAACAATCTCTGTCCTGCTCTGTTTATTCCGAGGTTTTTCTATTGCAGACCTCTGACAGTCTCACCCTACAGTAACTAAGCGCCTGTAACCCAATTGGGAGGCAGGGGATGACTGAAAAGCCCCCCACCTGTAAAATCCGGTCAAGGTTGCTCCCTTCCCTCCGCACGAATCCTGACAGGACTGCATGTAAAGGATGTCGTCCGATAACATCTACATTCTATAGCATCTTCTTTGGTCTGCCACCTTCACCTGGCACTGAGGGTGTCCTGACACCCTGGGCAAGTAAAAGCTTTCATTTCACGGAAATAAAGTGCCGACTTTGCCGGGAGGGTGGGCTATGGATGGACTTCACCTAAGGCAGCGGCCACGGGCGAGCGGGATGTTTCACAACAGCCTGTAGGAGGAGGAACCCAGAATGGTTGCTCAAGCATAAGCCCGGTCCTACAGGCCTACAGGGTCAGTGAGCACACCCTTATCTTATGAAAGTCCTTCTGTGTTGTTACTTCGCACTGTTGCTCAATGTCCTACCAGTACAGATATCTCTGTGAAGACCTGATTTCCAGGCCAACAGGTAGCAAAGAGCTCAAGGACATGGGAATATCAGAGTGAATCAATAGCCACTGTGCTTCAGTAGGTAGTTGATACCTAAGCAGAATTGATCCAGTGATATTTCTGAAATATATTTAAAATATAAATTGATGTATATCACTGTAAAATCAGTCATCCTTCTTTTTATGTTCATTCAGTTCAGAAATAACTGTATACTCTGTTCTCAGGTTCAGTCTCTTGGCTCTGGTCATGGATCTGAGGTACGTGTCAATTCTTTTGTTAAAAGCACACAAGGGACACGGGCTAAACCAATATTCTTCTGTATAATTCATTGCCACTTCGATTTGCACTGCCCATCACGTGTCATGTGGCCCATCACGTGACACCTGCAGCTGACCAATGAACCGAGCGAAACGGCGAGAAACACGGAAACAATATCACAGGTAGAAGTTTCTGTGAAACTGCTTTTGTTCCCAGTATTGTCTAAGTCTTTGTTTTGGGAACATAGGGAGTAGTATGGATGGCCATTGGAAGTTTCCAGAAGTTTCTGCCAAAGGATGGTTAAAGGGCACAGAAATGGTGTGAAGATGGACAGAGAGTGAGAGGCGGAGGCAGGGTGCACAAACACCGCCACTGTCCTAGCACATGAGGCACGGAAGCCACGGGACCCCCTTCAGCGTGTCTCTCTGGCGACAGCCAATCAGAGCTGACGGGAGCTGACAGAAGCGGCTGGCCCCTGTCCCCTTCCTGATCGTGCCATTTAGTGCCAAGCTGTCACTCTGGGGCTTGTGCAGGGGACACAGGGTGACCTTCCCCCAGGACAGAAGAAGCAAATGCTGAAGTCTGGAAAAAAAGAGCATTTCTCCTGGTTATTATCTGTGTGTTTGCATTCATCAGCAATCTTCTCATTAATGCCAGCTTGACTATGACATACACCAGCTTTAACCCTCTGAGCTTACAGTATTTACATGAAATATCTATATACATATCTATATCTTTTACAGTTCCTCTTCACTATATAACACAAGTTTTGTTTTCCTTTAAAAAGCAAAGCCCATCAACGCTCTTGTTAAGCTCTTTTCCCAATAAGACATGAGAAAGTCTTGAAGATGCCGCACTTCAGACATCGCTGCATATTAACCATTCATATTTGCTTTAAAAATAAAAACACGAAGCATTTTCTTATTAGTGTTATTATCGAGGACATCCCACAATTGATGAGAAGACATTTTAATGGTATTGTTGGGACCTGGGGAAAAAAACAAAACCAATAACCGTCACATTAATCTGACAAGCATCACTTAAATGGTAAATCGCTTATGATAATATGTTTGCCCAGGGCGAATTTTGAAACGAAAAGTCAATAACAGGCAATAGATGAACTTTAGCCGTAGCGCTAAATGCCACGGGACGACATGCTGATATTTAACGAAGGTAAAGAGAATTAAATGAGCCTGAAATCCTCAGAACACGTGCACGCCGTGAATAAAAGGCGCAGCGCGGCGACACCCAGGGCGGAGCAGAAACTGGACCCCACCCCGCACGTGAAGCGGGCTGCGCCGTGCCTAACAGCTGGGCGCACCGGCGCGGCTCCTTCCAGGTGAAACCGCAGCGATAGGTGTTACCTACAGGTTCCGTGTCCCGTGACAGCGGGTTGGGCCGCATGCTCCGGCTTGCCTGCGAAGTTCGGTACGGGGGGGTGCACGATGCGACGCACGAACATAAGGGACTTTCCGGGGCCATCATCCTTAGCTCCGTTTTTATAGCTATTATTATTATTACCGAAAAGATCCGAAGTTCTATCTGATAACAGAAAAAATGCTACAGGTCTCTTCCTATAGGACTCAGCCCTACAACTCTGGTTCCTTTTGTAAATAAACGTAGTCAATAAATTTAATCAAAATATAAACCCTTTACTAATTTAGAAAGTGATGGTATATCACCATGGGGCTTATCTGTACCTGTTAGTCTCTGTCAAGCACCGTTACTATACTATATGTGATGTAGCCTTATAAAAACTGTCAGGTGCTTTGAGTAAAAATGTCAGCTTTTGCAGTAAAACACATTTCCTTTTTAGTCATAGACGCGCTTAATTTGTGTGTGTTTACAAGAGATTCCATGAGACAGGAGGACAGCTGAAGGAGGCTAATTCTGTTCTCTAATACCACACCTCCCCCCCAAGGTCTGCTGTCGCATTGTCTTCATTTTTGAGCACTCTTTGCATAAAGCTTTGACTTTATCCAGAGCGTCTCCTGTGTCCTTCCTCCCAGCAAGGATGGTATCGTGACCTGGGGCATCTGGGCCGGTCTTCCGCAAATCACGCACATGATGCCAGCAGCGCAAGCCTCGGACTTGTTCCATCCACTGGGATGCTGCCTTGCCCCGTAAAATCTTAACGGAGGGTTGCACACGTCAGGGACGACCCAAGCAAATGACACAAAAGCATTCTGGGTAACTCGCTGGGCAGTGAGCGGCCCAGCAGGCTAAGTCTCTGTGCCTGTGATCGGAAGGTCACCGGGTTGAGATTGATTTTTTTTTTCAGAATAGTCACATGTCTGTGGGCCCTTGAGCGAGGCCCTTAACCCCCAGCTCCATGGGTGCCGCTGTATGTGGCTACCCTTCATTGCCAAATGTGCTGTCACCTACACATGGTGTGTCTGCGTCATGGAATGGGTGATGGGGTAGGGAAAAAGAGAATTTGCCCAGAGGGATCAATAGAAGTGTCATTATTATTGTTATTATTCACGTCATGGGGAGATTTCTGTTTGTGCCTTGTGGGGACCCTCATCCTGCTGGCGTAGAGAGCACGTTTCTCGTCTCTTCAGACACGTACAGACTGGGGTGACCGCCAACTGGGTAACTGCCTAAAGACTTTAATTGGAGGGGTTAATCTCTGCAGTCAACAAGTTCCCGGCTGAGGAAGCCATACACCCTCAGCAGAGGAATGTTCCGGCTGACTCAGGTATCCCGAGTTTTTTTTTCCGAAGCTCTTCTCCCTGGGATTCCTTAACTCTCTCGGTGCTAGAAGGTCACCCCCGGTGTCACAGGTGCTCCTGCCACCCATGTCCTCCAGCCACTGGGGCAGAACCTGTACCTTTTGTGCTCCGGACTCCGTATGACCTGATCCGGGCGGGACAGAGCGCAAAGCCTGAGAGGGGGGAGGAGGAAGCAGGCGTTTTATTTGAGGATGGGAGTGGAGACAGGTTTAACTAAACGGATTAAAGGACAGTCACAGAGGAGTCAGTGAAGGGGACTGGTGCTGGGTCAAGGAGGGGCTGAAAGGCCAGGCAGGTCACAGGTTCAATTGCCGTGTGTGAAAAACAAGAACTCAGAGATTTTATATCACGAATACGACCTCGCAGACCAGAATGAATGTGTTCCCTCAATCTTAGGGAGTCCTTGGGACGTTCTGACTAACCGCTTCACAGGGTAACGGGATGTCCCGTGTAAAACCCCACACTGCTACGTTTACGCCTGTGTTCCTCGTAAATAAGATAAGATATACTACATAGACCCCTGGAGGAAATTCGTTTGCATTCAGCAGTGAGGTACATAAAGCATAGCTTGGTTGCTTGTTAGTTAGAACTGTAACCTGACACCTCTGGAGCTATGGGTTTGATTCCCATTCCCAGTTCTTTAAATCTGGAGTATGTGTGATTCAGTGGGTCAGAGTGCCTGCGATCAGAAGGTCATTGGTTTGAATCCCAGAATCGGCAGAGTGATGTCACTGTTGGGCCTTTGAGGGACTCTCTGACCCCATTTTCATTCAAAAATATACCTTGGCATCTGCTACATGAATAAATGTAAAAAAGTGGATGGATACAAACACCCCCACTGAAAGCCCCGCTCTTCAGATCTGACCTTCCACGTGTCTCCCAGTTACAGCCCCGTCACACACACACACAGCTGTCCCACCTTTAACTGACCCTCTTCTGATGTAACGGCTGCTACCATATTCCGTTAGTCACATATTACAGCACAGGCCAGACGACGTCCGTATGCCGCAGACGCCGCTTATCATCCTGCCACGGGCACCTGCCGAGAGAATCTCAGAGGTCTCCGATCAAAGCTTTGTGCGGCAGCCTGAAAAACGATATGCAGTAATCCCTCACTTATCGCGGGAGATAGGTTCCAAGGCCGACCGCGATAACTGAATTTCCGCGAAGTAGGGACGC
>JABFEB020000092.1:7334771-7365558 GCA_019775895.2 Stomatorhinus ivindoensis | reverse complement strand
ACTCTTCATGCTGACTCACCCCCCCCCCCCCCCAACCCCCTATTTATGTATTTGGGGTTTGCCCGATGGTATTAGCCTGCACAGATGTGTTATGATAAAACAACTCGAGCTGACAAAATTGAGGAAGAACGGAAATTCTCTCGACCAATAGCAGGGCCCGACCTCTGAGGCGGCCTCCCCCTCCGTCGCAGCCTCTGCTGACACGACTCATCCTCTACGCGTCTGAGGCTGGAGCGGTCCTTTCCTGGAAGATCATGAGTACGGCAAATGCACAGAGCGCTGTTTATTGTCAGTGAGCGTTTATCTGAACAACGGACAGCCTACTCAGTTTCACATGATGGCAACAATGTCTGAGCTGTGCCTGGTCCTGCGCAGGCCCTGCGCCTTTAGCAGTGCAGCATCTTCATCCCCCCGCCCCGAATGCGCACAGAAGCTCTGTGGCTTCTACATCTTAACATTCAGTCACAACAGCTCTTGTAAACAGAAACCAGCAGACCCCTAGATACCAAAGCATTTGGAGAACTTTGATCTCTTTCTCTCTCTTTCACTCACTCTCTTTCGCTTGCACTCTCTCTTCCTCTCCTGTCACTCATACACACTTTCTGCTTCTCTGACCCTTTTTACTCCTTGACTCCGTCTGAGTCATGCAGGTGACTCCTGTCCCCTTTTTGTACCCACTCCTGAAGACGAAGGCCATCGCATGCTCTCCGCACAGAACATGGTATCCACACACGCTGGCAGAGATCGGGCTGTATTTTTTAAACTGGTTTTGAAATAAAGGGTGGGACTGCACATCGAAGCCCTCATGACCTCATCCAGTGCTTTACTGGAAATAACCTAGTATGCTTTCTGTCCAGTAAAGCTAGCATTGTCACACATGGTAAAAATAGCCCAAGGATCAGTCACCGAAACATCCAAATACAGCAGAATCTATTGCCCTCATATTGTATAAACTTGCAGATGACTGCAGTTCGTGCAGCACACATTATGAAATAAATGCAGCATGCATTCAACATAGAAATCGTATGATAATTAGTTACAATAATGCAGTTTTTTCGTAATGCCGAAAAAAGCGATTAGTCATTTTGAACAATGCCAATTTGCACATCGTACTTTTTTTTGACTGACATTCACTTGCCAGCAGTTGGCAAACTGAGTAAGAACTGGACCTTTACATCAAACAGAAGGGAGCAGGCCCCTAAATTAGGTAGACGAGGCCGAGACCACAAAAAAATTACAAGCAAAGGGGAGAATAATGTCATAAACAAAGTGTCATTATTTAGATTTTCAGGCGACAAACACGGAAGACCTAAGGCAGCGATTCACAACCCATGGGTCACAACCCATGGGTCACAACCCATGGGTCACAACCCATGGGTCACAACCCATGGGTCACGACCCAAATTTTGAGAAGTTCTGAAGGGGTCGCAAGGTACAGTGGGAAATGAAAGCATTTTAAAACCAGCGCACTCCTATGCTGATCCACGATCAGATTTCCAAGCTCCAATCCTAGAATTAACCTATATAAACAGGTCTTGGGTCTGTAACTGCTTAGTGGAAAACTAGTGAACACTCAACCAATCCAAGAAGCCAAACCACAGTTGGTTAATTTAAAATTCACTGGCACATCCAATCAGATTTGTGCGATAGGCACTGATTGGTGCAAACTGCAGAGAGCACTGCACGCTTCATCATAGTGTTAATTTAAACCTATACTTGATATAGGGTCGCGACTGAGCTGGCATGGTAAAAATTGGGTCGTGGTGGAAAAAGCTGACTTAAGGGAATGTCAAAGAGGTTAAAAACTGCAGGAAAATATAAAATAAGTCACAATTTAAACACTGCAGCATTTAAAATAGTGCAAAATTGCATTGTGACTCTTTTATTGTTACTGGAAAGTAGCTCCTAATCTGAGTCTCCAAGGTTTTGTACCACATATACAGTACAATAGGATGAAAGAAAAAATGTTTTGTTCCTTTCATCCCGTGTCTCAGCTGCTCCTTGCAGGTTCTCTCAGAGGGGGGGGGCACCCGTGATGTCGATGGGGATGGTATTGCTGTGCGTCTCCACCCTCTCGCACATCCACCTCTGCTGTTTGCTGGAAAAGGAACGGCATCGAGAACCGCGGGCCACAGGGAGCTCCGGGAGCCGGGCCGGGCCGCCCGCAGGCCACAGAGGGCGTGAGTCCAGTTACGCAAAAAAGGGCCCAATGGGTTGAACTTCCCTGCCCAAGTCAGAGGAGCTGGGAGGACGACAGGGAGAAAACAGATACTGTCAACAAACCGGTTAATTCCTGAGGCTGGTCCTGCACGGCACGGGACGAGTGGTGGTTTGAAAAACCCCTCTCTAGCGACCCCCTTTCATCCCCCACGGTTCGGGGCACACTGTGATTTCCCTGGCATCCTTGCATGCGAAAAGGTGAGTAATTACAGCCTTGGCACACAGTCGGGGACAGATCTGCCCAATGACAAGAGCCAACAGGGGCTTGTTTGGTGCAAATCTCCTAAAATATGTGACTCGAACCTAAGATAATTACAGCATGGAGGCTAGACCGCAGGCTTTTGCTGGAGGTGCACGTGGTGTGCACCTCCACCCTGCATTGCCCGCTGGTGTTTACTGTAAATCGTGGTGTAATTACTGCCAGCTTTATGGTATTACCTTGGCAAAACCACCATGCAACCGCAGGGGGAATTAAGGGCAATAATGAGCCTAGACTTAAAAATAACTCGAACATTTTCATGTTGCGTGAATCCCGAGCCGTGCCGCCTTTGTTGTGCTGTCAGTGTGGAATGGAACACATGCTGTCCCCAGCATCCCCGCCCAGGACCGCGCCACATCTGAGTCTGCCCCGGGGGCCACCTCATCCCCAGGCAGAGGAGAGAGACTCGGGCAAAATGATGGCGACCAGCCTATACGCTCTCAGAGATCAGCATACTCACTCCAAAAAAGCTGATATTTCAACATCAACCACTACGCTTCTACATAATTAACTCTATCCACTTTGGGTCTCTTCAGGTTTAGACCATTGCTAGGATGGAAAGTGACGGTTGGCGGGGAAAGTGACCTTTGACCCCCCCCCCCCCCCCCCTCCCCGCCGTTATCTTAGGAGGAAGAGCAGCTGGCAGAGGAAACCAGTGTTGGAGAACCCAGAATTACAAATGTCAATGAAAAACAGGTAGATCACAGAAGACCCTGTGAAGCTGTTGAGTGTATCTACTGAACAAGATAGTGTTTCCTGTTCGGTTTATATAAGATGTATTTATAGAATTAATAATTAATACACCTGAAGAAGCAGCACAACGGCAATATAACTAAGTGTTCATACACCCCTTCTTTGTTCTTCTAAAGGAATAAACACACTATAGCAGGGACAGAATCATTAGTTAGGAACAACAGTGATCTCACCTATACCGGTTATTCTAATGAAATTCTTGTGAGATTAAAACAAAGAATTGGAAAAAGGCAGTAAATGGTATCCAAACAGGTAATTCAGGTCAGAATAAGACTGGTAATACTGGAAGGGAATGAGAGCCAAACGCCAGCCTTGCATTGTTCTCCTCTGGCAGCGAACGGAGAGGTTAACTGTTTGTCACGAGAGGCAGACAGAAAGCGGACACCCAGTTTGAACGCTTTGTCTCTTAGGGACAAGGCTGTGAACCGCAGGCATCGCAAACAGCCTGAGAGTCCCCTCTCTCTCCCGCTAAAGGTCTCTTGCCGCTACAAGGCTCCTCTGCAGTTGACTTGCAGTCATGTCCGACGGGGCTTGATCCAGACGGCGTTCATTAAAGCGATTATGCGCTAACGTTCCTTCCTTTCCCAAAGGCTGTTGAAAATGGAGGGGGCAGCAGGGGCGGTGGGGGTCCTTCTGCCTGAGTTAAAATCCCAGCTCCCACATTTGCATCTGACTAACCATGTTCCGCCGTCACGCGCGCCATCGCGCTGCCCGGGGGACGAAACCTTGCATTTCGCCGGACACTGTTGACTCACTGCACCTACAAGCGTCTTCAGATGCACTGGGCTGCTAAAATCTTAAGGACCTTGCTCTAGAAAGCATGTTTGCGCTGGGACTTAAGCAACCATGGCCATCGTCAGCCATCCGTCAGCATTCCGGCCCGAGCACCTTCAGTAACGAGGGGGCAGGAAGTCTTTGAGGATCAGTGTATCCTTCTAACGCGCTGTTTTGCATGTCACATGTCAGCATCCACTTAATACAGCTCTCTGTAGCTGTAGCTACGGTAAGCGTAAGGTAATTTATAAGTCAACCTATTGAACATCCACTGTGTCACCATATCTATGTGCATATGTAGACAGAACTGCACCAGCTTGACACTGAAGGTAACTTATGGGCATGAAGGTATAACACATGGACAAAACCATGATCCTGTCATCTTGGAAATGAAAAACTTGTGCCAGTCACAATCTGTGAATACCCGACCGAAACCGTTATAATGGTTAGGTGTAGGTTTGGTATATTTGCCAGCAGATATTAGGTCATACAACCAAATAAGTAAATGAGTACATGTGGAGTTTTTCCTGCTGATGTGTTTCTTAGAGACCTCTCCGCTCACCAGCTGACCGCGTTGCCATTGGTTAAATGCCCAAAGCTGAACTCCGATGTGTGCAGCGACATGCTAATGATTAGCGGGGTGCTTTAAGTGCCCTTGTTGGCCAGAGGCTCCACGCTCACCACCGTGCCTAATCACACCTTGGGCTGTTTCACTTTTGCCTTCTTTCTCCATCCTCTTTTTTTCATGCCTTTTTTTTCTGTGTTCTTTGCAACAACATGCGGGCTGTCAATTCCTATGGCCCTCAGTCAAAGAGATGCGAACGCTGAGTGAAATGAGCTGTGTCTGGCGTGGACTTCGTGAAGATTGAGACTCGCGGAATTCTGTCTTTGGATTTTTCCAGGAATTAGCAACCAGCAAATGAATCAGCCTTTCATTTTAAAAGAATCTGTGAGACAGTTTACTGCAAATCTCTGCATTGTGATCCAAGATGGCACCTATGACCGTGCAAATATTAGTGAAATGCAATAATTTACATGCATCAGTGCAACTAACTGCAGGTGATGCTAAAACAATGTTGTATACCTACTTGCACATGAAATTCTTTCTTTTGATAATTAATGTGTTTGAAGTTGCAGGTGTTTGTGTTTACCATACCAAAAAAGCATTTCAATATTTTCACCTACATCTCTCTGTCAGTAGTTGTTTAACCAGGCTTTGTAACTGAGGTAAGTGTTTTTAAAAGCCTTTCCTGCAAATTAGCAGGCCTAAGCAGTATTGTGAGCCAGGTCATTCTCAAATTGGCTTGAAGAATAAGCATATAAAAATGCAATGAACAATTGCACCTTTATAAATATGTTGACTTTTTCCTTCTTTGCTGGTTGGGCAATTTTCCTTATGAGAAGAAATCAGTGGTCTTGGTTGCTACCACGCATCATTGAGATCCCAGCTGGGAGACCTGCACCTCACGACACAAACGATGTTTATAATATTATACATTTACAGAGAGCGTCTGGGGAAACAATGGTTAACATTTGATACCGAAAATACATCATACCCAACCCAGTGGTGCACGTTACAAATCGGACCCTAAACCGTCGACCAAATGCAGACCTCATTGGTAAGGGATGCGGAAGCCGAGTGTCAGATAATTTGATCACCTATACAGGAAAGGTGCAGCACACATGCCACCGAAGTCTGTCGTCTTCTCTAGGACCGGAAGGTTCCGTTTACTCCTTCATTATACAAACTGCACGCTCATACTTTCACAGTGACTTTCAGTCGGCTCATTAATGTGGCAAACTCATCGGTTGTCGCGGTACACGGCTTTTAGACCCACGCCTTTTGATCAAAGAACATCCTCGTCATTATCGTGATGTATGATTGACGGCAGTAATTATATGCTGTACTGTAAATTACTTGTGTACCTGAATAACTGGAAACGATGGAAAGATTGCGAGCGTATTTCGATTTTATACTTATTGGTGTTCAGTTTCTAAATGTCTTGTAGCGCACCACCGAAACGATCTCTCAGTCGGTTCTAAGCATTTGCTTCATTTCACACGCACGTGTCAGCCAGACATCTTTCATGGAGTAGCACTGGTCACGTCCGTAGCTTTCGATGCAAACCAGGGGCGTTTCTAGGTATTGAATAGATCGGGGGCTAAGTCAAGTTTACCTGGGGCGTGACTTATTTTTTTCTAATTATTTTTTTGAAGGAAGATTGGCATCGGGGCTGAAATACTCGGGGATATATAACCCCGAGTGATCTAACCTAACGGCGCCCGTGATGCAAACACACACCATTAGATCTTTAATTGAAAAATTGCAGGTTCGAATCCCCGACCAGCAAGGCACCACTGAGGTTCCCTGAGCAAGGTACCGCCCCCAAGCACTGCTCCCCGGGCACTGAATTAGCTGCCCCCTGCTATGTCACAATGTCACATATGGGTTAAATGCAGAGGACACATTTCGTTGTTGTGCACTGTGAGCTGTGGTGTCAACAATGACCACTCATCACTAAATTCTAATTCTAAACATGTTTGCAGCTTATACACCACAGGATATTGCACTTTGATCAAGACCTTCAATTTTGCGCACTCTGATGCTATCAGTTTTATAAGTTGTCATTTTACAGCACCGACACAGTGTCGGATTTCTGTGAGACACATTAATCTATTTTATATGCCGTGGAAATGTTAAAAATACAGCATAACATCCATTGGTCCTACATGCTAACTTTTACATGTGCATTTACATTAAGATTATATTGCTTACTGCACTGTAAACAGGTGTTAAGAAATACATTCTTTTGCTTATATATACAGCCTTAGTCATTGCTGTGCCGTATGGTTAATCAGATTCACTTTTGGCGCATTGTGTGCGTTCTGTTACGCACGTAATGTACCTTTATTCAGGGTGGAGGAAAGCACTCATCGGGCATCTGTCACATGACGAGGGACTGAGTATAAAAGGGCTCACATATTCCCACATCCAGATGCGATTGGCAGCTGTGACGTTGGAGCATTTAAATGCCATCATCTATTGAACATCTGGACAGTTATTTTTAAGTGGCACACAAAGAGAACGTTGTACTTCATCAGGATGTTGCTTTCACCAAAAGTGGCGCTTAACAGAGATATACATACACCTGTAAGACTATATAAGTATAGATAAATACCTGGGAGTGTCTAAGTGAAGTATAGAGGCTTGACCTTTTTTTGAAAGAAGGTTAGCATCGGAGCTAAAATACTCGGGGCTCGGCATATAATACTCGGGGCTTCAGACTCGAGTGATCGGACATAACGAGGTCCATGCTCAGTACTGAAACCTCCCCCCTCCAAGGGTTCATGGTCTTGCGGGTTGCCCTACTTTAGGAAGCTGAAGGTGTGTAATAACATAAAGACACAGAAGACGTGTCCCCTCCGCCCGCCTATTTCATTCTACTTCTCTCGTTTATACTTAAACCCTCGCCCAGCAACACGCACATTGCCATGGTGAAATGGACATGTGACCTGATGTTTAGCCAGAATCCCGCGCCTTCACGATCGGCATAGCAGCGCTGAAAGAGAGCCTGACCAATCCCTGTTGAAGCCGTTTTTTTACACTTTCTATATGGTTCATGGAGGTTAATGTAGTTTTACCTTCGATTAATTTTTTTAATTCCCAGGGTCAGTGCATATTCATTTTAATACAATTACTATGGATGGGGAATCCCCAAATATGTCATTATGCCACTATATCAGGGAACTAACCACAGAATACTTGGAAACATTACTCTACAATCAGATTCGTAAGTAGGATCCATTTCTGGTCTGGCACCCTGGTTATAGGTCATGCCCTTTTCTTGCTTCCAGGTTATGATGTAAGCGGTAAGCCTACAGACATTTCAGCATTCGCTAACAAGCATAAAGGTTTTCACAGTTTTGTGATGCGATACTTGTAGGTGTGTATATATTTTGATTAAAGCATGCATCCAAGTGCATAAGCCAAGGAAATTTTGTTTATGTAGCAAAACAGGTGTTGTTGTTGCTGTTTGGTGTTGTTCACCTAGAAGGGAGTTGATATCAACGTCTCAGAACTTGATGCGGTCTAGTGCAATACCTAATCGTAGAAATACATTCCACCTGTTAGCTATGTGTGATGAATTTCCCCCCTCCCAGGTGTCACTTCCTAATAAGGATAACGAAATCTAACCTGGCAGCCCAGGTGACTTTACGAGAGTTGAAACAAATTTTATTTTACATGCCTACACACGATATTATCGGCGCGTTGCTTGCGGCATAAACCATGCTCCCACCCCCCGCCATTCCAGCCCCCTCCAGCCGCCTGTTCCTCCACCACCCACTTCCACATGAAGGCGTGATGCTGGAAACCGGCCGAGATGGGATAGGCTTCCCGGTTTCCTCGAAGGAAGTGACGCGTAGGCCTGCCCATATATGGGCTGCAATTCGGCCCGCTTGTGAGTCAGTTTCCTTTACTAAAAAAATAGTTATAATGAATAAAAGTTAGAACTGATTATTTTAATTTAAGTACTTGAGTCACTCGCAATTTAAAATGTGTTTAATATTTAAACAGACGTGCCGACTTTTATAAATATGGCGCCGCGATTCCAAGCCACTGTATCTCTTCCCGGCTTTTATCACATCAGAAAACTGAGGTGGGTACCTGTACTCACATCACCTGCCATTAGCGATCAAATTATAAGTAAATACAACTGCACAATTTTATGTACTGGGTCGGCCCATAGCTTGCTGGTATTTTAAAATATCCACTATAACACCGACTCTTTCGCACAATAAAGTATTGATTAAGTCAAACTACTTACAAATCTACACGTTTGAATGGTATTAAATGTTTTTCAAAAACACAAAGGGTATGTTTGTGAGGGAGTAATCCATCCATTAAATTCAATAAGTCTATTAAACTTGGTGCTACCACAGTTAGCCCAGTCACGGGCTTCATAGCTTGAACTATGTCAGGGAAATATCACATTTCTGACTTAATAATTCATTAGAAAGATATTATCAAAACGTTTAATATGTGGAATTATCATTGCTCCCCAACTCACATATGACACGCAAAATTAATAATATATTCGCAGACGAACAAGGTTAATATACCATGAATGTTCCCTTGAGACATTTTCTTTACATTTTATGACAAAAAATCATGTAATATAAAAACGCAACCACACAACAAATATTTTCCACGTTGAAACATCACTGCGACAGGAAAGCTGAAATCTAGATTCGTTAATTTACCTAGGCTGCAAAATTGTAAATTGAAACTTGAAGATAAGGCACAGATTAATAAAACGACGTAACAGAATACAAAAGTATAACGTTAGCTAGCCAACCGATTAAGTGAAATCAAATCTGAGACGTTTCCATTGCCAGGCTAGCTACCTAAATAAAGGCGTTTAAATGCAGACAACTCTGATATATTGCGCGACAACAGCCTCACTTGCGATACACGTTATCCTGCACGTTCCAAAGTGCAAGATTTTTTTAATTATGATCCCTGTCTGCCTTTCCCCCGCTTTTCTAGATCCGCAGTAGTTGTACTGCCTCTTCACGCCTTAGGACTTGTTTACGATCCCGATCGGTTCCCGGCATTGACGTCATAGACCATCTGATTTTTCTGGCCGTGGATTGGTGCTGCCGTGCGGCCAGCCAATCGCCGTGCGTCTCAACCTCTCATATAAACGGCATGTGGCAGTGCATTTAGCAGATACAACACGCGTGTCGGAGCCGAGCGGCAATTCATTTTCTTGCTGAACAGGTCCACCAGCGTTTTGACAGAAGAGGACAAAAAGATATGCGAAACAAATACATGTGCCGATAAGAAGAAATATCAACAATTCTACATCGGACACCTCTTTGAAACAGCTGTCAAGAAATACGGCATCTGTTGACTTGGTACAGTAAACTTCTTTGGAAGTTGTTTTGTGATTTTCATACCAAACATACTTCTTGGCTTAAACTTTAAATTGCCATTGCGGAACATTTCATTGCTGAAAAGACATTCAAGGCGGTTGGCTCTTGCATTTTTTTTTCTGCAAGGTGCCCAATAGAACAAGGCACCGATACTGTTTCTGGACGCTTATGCAGTGTCCGTACAAAGAAGATTGTGCTGTACTCATTGTATAGACTGGGCATAGACGGCATCTTTATAACCACAATAAGTTGTCTCTCAACACAAGAACGCCTGCTACTCGTATTTGTGCTTTGAATCATATGTCTACAAAAATGGAGCAGCCGTTTTATCATGACGACTCGTTTCTCTCTGCTTATGGTCACTCAGACGCAGCTCTCCACGACTTCAAGATCATTAAGCAGAATATGAGCTTGAACTTGACAGAGCCTTATCGGAACCTGAAGTCCCAACTGCGAGCTGAGACCGACTTCTTCCAGGCTGCGAACGCAGACGTCGGGTCGCTGAAGCTTGCATCCCCCGAGCTAGAGAGACTGATAATCCAGAACAGCAACGGCGTCATTACCACTACACCTACTCCCAGCCAGTACTTCTACGGCCAGAGGATCACAGAGGAGCAGGAAGGTTTCGCGGACGGATTCGTGAAAGCGCTGGACGAGCTCCACAAGATGAACCAGTTGCCCCCGCCCAACGTGTCTATTGGAGCCGGCGGTGTGACGAACTGCACTGCGGCCACTAGCGTCTTCGGCTCTTCCTTGCACCACGAGCCGCCTGTCTATACGACATTGAACACCTGCTCTCCGAACACTAACCTCACGTCTGGATCCAACTACCCGACAGCTACAATCAGCTACCTGCCTCATCACCACCAGTATCCCCATCACCAAACGGCGACGCACGCCGCACACCAATATCCGCATTCGCTGCCCGCAGCCGGCTTACACCCACAGAGGCTCATGGCCCTGAAAGAGGAACCGCAGACCGTCCCCGATCTCCAAAACAGCGACGGCTCTCCGCCGATGTCACCGATCGACATGGAGAGCCAGGAGCGGATCAAGGCGGAGCGGAAGAGGCTGAGAAATCGCTTGGCAGCGACGAAGTGCCGGCGGCGCAAACTAGAGCGCATTTCCCGCTTGGAAGAGAAGGTGAAAAGCCTTAAAACGGACAATGCGGGTCTCTCAAGCACCGCTTCTGTGCTACGAGAACAGGTCGCTCAGCTAAAACAGAAAGTCATGACACACGTTAGCAGTGGCTGTCAACTTATGTTAACTACTAAGATGAAGTCGTTTTAGGCGACGCTAATGGGAGCATGGACATTGGTTTAAAAGGGGGAAAAACACTGGACAATTTCTTAAATGTTTTACTTGTAAAACGAACATTACAGCACTGGAATATTGATTTTGTTGATGTTGAAATGCTTGTATTTTCTTTTTGAAAAATTTACGTCTTGTTCAGAATATTTGAAATACAGAATACTGCTCTGTATTTATTTGTTAATACAGGTACTTTTCATTTGAAATAATAGACCTATTTCAAGGGACCATTTCATGACGCTTAAATCAAAACCGTTAAGAAAACTTCAGATAGGTTAATGTTTCTGGACAATTTTAGGGAGGTATGCTGTGTGTTTTTTTAAATACATTTGATATTTCTTCCAGTAAATTATTATGTATTGTCGGGTTGAACCCGACGATGTTACGTTTACCTTTTTAATTTGCATACAATATTTAAGTAAACATTTTTAAAATGACTTTCTGTCCGTGATTTTTCGTTGAATGCCGGTACACCGTCTCAGTCTATCCAGATGTTTGGTCATCTAAACATGTTTTAACGTAGTTGTGGCGAAACTACTTCAAGACATTACTTAAGAAAAGGCCTCAAAATAACTTTGTAGACCACGTTTCCTTTGTGGAATATTTGCCTACACGACAATAACGTTGGTGCTAACGCTTGGGAACACACGCACATACACACGTACTGCGCGTTGGGGTCTTTTCCTATTGACGCACCGACGTATGTCCATATATGGTCAATTTGGTGTTCAGCGACGTCACAATGAGGGAAGCTTTCCGGGAACCCCCGCCTACGTTACCAGTTAGAGGAGAGGTGGTATGTTTTTTTTCTTTTCCCCTTCGCTTTGAAGTGTGGCTGTGCCAATGAGGTGTGTGTCAATGGGAGACAAAATAGATACAGGGGATTTTCCCCTCACTAACACAAGTTCTCGCTGTGAAGTTCCCAAAACAACCACGGCGAAAAATAGAGCGAAGATAAAAATATAACGGCAATAGATTTTTTCCAGTTAGCTAGCAGAAACAGAGGCGTGACCACTAAATGTTGAAAACAAGAGAAAAGTTAATGTCAGGCTTTTGTTGATTTTACTATATGAGAATTTTATAATCAAACTTTAAAAACGGTTCAATATTTGCTTATAAACAATGCAGTGAATAGTAATTATATAATTTTTTCCAATATATGTCATATACTACTGACATACTGATCACTATTATTAATATTAAGTCGTCTATAAGACAGCTGCGTTTTGTTGACTAGTTTCTACAAGGTAAAACATCCATCTATCCATCCATCTGTCCAACAAGTCAGGATGCTTAAGATATTGAGTCTGTTGAAACAATATAACAGAATTTGGGGAACACTCTTCAGCCCTATAGGCGTTCTGAACTTGCATATGTTATACGAGTTCATCTATTGGCCATGGATGGTGTGGATGAAATCAGTGACTCAGAACAGCGTTAGCCATCCTTTCTTTGTGACCTCTTCAGCACATGTATTAAGCTGACAGTCTGTCTTTGTTCTTGTTTGGACACATAATATTGAACTCATGCCTTACAGTCTGGATTCACTTTCCCTTCATATGAGCACACTGGGTCTTTTGATCTACATGCATGCCGTGTGCCTCATTTGTGCCCTTTCAGTCTTCCCAGCTGATTATATTACACATGGACAGCTGATCTGAAGAGGCCATGGAAATAAATGTCTTAGAAGCCTCCCTCAGCAGCCAGAGTGACTCACAGCCTGGCGACCAACATTGCTGTGATCTCCACATTTCTGGTGTGTGTGTATGTATGTGTGTGTGTGTGTATACACTTGACATAGAAATCAAAGAACAACCCACTTCAAAGAGTGACAAAATCTGGTTTGACAACACTTTCTACTTTAGCCACGTTTTACAGAAAGATGGATTACCAGTGATCGCATTAGTTCTCATGAATTATTCCTTTTCCGAAATCAATTTTAAGATCTGCAGTTGCCTGCAAAACTTCATTATGCCAGATGTTGGGTGCAAAAAATGATTAAAACAATATTAAAGTGCGAAAAACCATCTTCATTTCTGATATAAATGGAAACATTTCAGACATGTTTTTACACTGAAATCAGCACACTTGAAGAGGAAATTTCCAAAATACGTTAAATTTTTTGTTGGTTTTGAGATGAGACTGACAGTGTCCTGACAACTGGTTTCCACATCATATGTCATAATCGGGAACCAAAACTCATTCAGTCCTCATGTAATCCAACAAAAATCTCATTAAATTTCCATAATTAACTAGCTCCACAGAAGTTTTCTCCAAAAACGTATCTCGTGGACTGAGTGAATTTTGGAAATTCGCTCTTCAAATATGCAAATAACTGTTTTTCAGGATATAACATCAAGTCCTAGCAATATGGGCAAGCTAATGATAAGCTGAGGACACGGCTAAGTTCTACCTCATAAGACATACAGTTACTCCCCGTTTTCCTTCTCTGAGTACACAACCCCTGTATCTCCATTACCAGCACAGACTGTGCATTTGACACCCCCCAAATCAACTCCAGCATTTGTACGGTATTTATTTTTATTCTATCGTGACAGTCGGCGCACTAGGTATGCGAGTTCGTCTCAAAAGCTTATTAGTATCAAAGGTTCTCTCTGATATCCCACCCAAGGGCATTCAGAACACGAATCTGACAGGGATGCTGCCCCATATACAGGCATACACGACTCTCTGCCCACTGCCCACATGGACAAGAGTGCGCCAAGCGATTGACGTCAGGTGGAGGCGGCAGAAATTTTCAAACTTCTCCATAGCCCTCTGCCAATCTGCTTTTCGGCGCAATCATTATTCCACCCACGGCCACTCGTACGCTCGCGCTGTCAGCCTGTAATGCCGCAAGCAGGCCCCCTCTCCCTCCATCTGATTAACAGCTGGGCCCCCACCAAGACACAGGAGTCACATGTTGCGGTAGGCATGTGAACAACAGAGCTTGAGGCGAGACCAGCTGACCAGTGGCGTAACAGCTCGCGCAGTGTGAGGATGTAATACCACGTGTCAGACATAGCAAAAGGTAATACTCTGTGTGTAGAAAAATATTCAAAGCACACCTGATATAGGAATGTGGTAAACTACACTGCCTTACCAATAACTGAGTGAATAACTGTTCCATTACACTGTGGATCCACATGAAAAATGAGTCAGTTACCTATTTTTTGCCCCAAAAATCTCTCTGAAACATTTTGCTGCACCCAGTCATTGACCTTACATAACAAATTAAGAATCTTCTCGCTCAGGCCCTTCCCTGATGAAGAATTTAATTAAAAATATCTCACCACAAGTTCAACACCTGAGTCACGATTTTAAATGGGTAACAATTAGAGACACCGTTACCAATAGGGAAAATGCTAAGATGATGCATCCTCTTCTGTAGTGCAGAGAACAGAGACCATCATTGCCACTGTAATTATGAGTATCGGGGCTCTTGTCCCTGGTCTACAGCCACATACTTCCCGATAAAGATGAAAATCCACAGCTTACATGAAAAGGTCAAACACCCCACATTCCATCATTGGAATTTAACGACTACAAATAGCAACATGCGCTTATAAAACAAGGAATGAGGAATTTACTCTGCCACAGCATTTCCAGTGAAGGCACGCATCATTCCATTTTCTAGCCCCTTAGCTTGTCAAGGTTACGAGGCAAGGTGCCGTAAATATTTCTTAAAAGCACTGGGTATTTCGGTTTCACTGGACCATTCTGTTACTCTTCCAGTATCTCTGAATATAAGCTTGACGGTTTGGTTCCCCCTAGTGGCCAACTGTGTTAAAATGACTTGACCTGATTAAAAATAATTTTTGGGCAACAAACTCCACCTGTTGTCATTTTCATTGTAGACATGGGCTCAGTCACATCAAGAACAATATATATTTTCAGATGAGGCAGTTAATTTAATACGGTCATTTATTTCACACTTTTCCGAAACATTTGTCATTTCCTTTATCTCTCGATACAAAAGACAATTTTAGACATCTTAGACAATTTTTCAGTGCATTTGTCTTGGAGGAATAGCTTATTCATAAATTGATAGCAAGAATGAGTTAATGTATTGTGCTTTTGCACCCATAATGTTTGCATAGGAAGGTTTAAAGTAAACAACTCTAAGAATTAATTAGGCGTTGCAAGTGCCAAGTAGCCAAACCCCCCCCTCCCCCCCCTCCAAAACAAAAAAAAAAAGAGTGTCATAAGACGCCAAACGGGGAGTTTCAGTTCTGTTTGGAGAAGTATGCCTTGCTTTTCTGCACATCAGGAATAATGGTGTCACTTCCTGGTTTCCAGCCAGCAGGACACACTGCACAAAGGGAGAGAGGAGAGAGAGAGAGAGAGAGGAGAGAGAGAGGAGAGAGAGAGAGGAGAGAGAGAGAGAGAGAGAGAGAGAGAGAGAGAGGAGAGATGCATTTTAATACATTCATCCTTTTGAGATGCAATGTGAACTTTTATCATTTGTGTTGACCACCCCCCCCCCCCCAACCACAATCAGAAAGGGTCAACTGACCAAATAAGTGCATTTTCACAACATTACATTACGTCAAAGCGCTTCACATTGTCCCCACCCCCAGTGAGCAAACGAGAGGCGACAGTGGCAAGGAAAAACTCCCTAGAAGGAAGAAACCTCGGGAGGTACCAGACTCAAGGGGGGAGCCCCATCCTCTAGGGGCCGGCAAATTAAGTCCATAATAGCAAAATCCCAGTTCATAAAGTAAAATAGTATGATGCAGCATCTCATGCATGCATATAGGTCCAACTGAAATCCCTAATTGTGTGTGGCGTTACCTCCAACCCTGTGACTTGAACAAACAAGAATTAAAACCTAGATACTCATTTTTATTTCAACTGCTTTACACGCTGGAAGCTGGATGTCAAACATAAAAGCATATTCTGCTTGCAGATCAAATCAACACATAGTTGATTTGATGTCCAGTAAAGCCACTGATTTTGACAGAGTGAATATACTCCTGAAATACTGAAGGTATCTGTGCAAATTACGGCTGTGTTCGTTTTCCCACACAGCTCTTCTCCAGATGCTTAGCCGCGATCATAGCTAGACATTGCCCTGTATGTTTCTGACAATATGTTGATATCTAAAAACAAGTTCATTAGTACACAATCTAGAGCTGACCAAATGATTTAAAAATCAGATGCTTTTATAAACAAATAAAATGATTCCTCTGTGTGTGACAGTACAACCTTAAAGACATAAAACAATTACTCATATTACAATTTTTGCCAGGAATCTCTATATTTTTGACAAGAGATGATACTTTATATAATTTATGGAACATATCGTGTTGTTTGATTACAATCTAGGACAATGACTGCATCCTGTTAGCTTGTTACCCCAGAGGCACCATGCTACAATAGCCTGCACCAGCTTAGCTGACAGTAGGTGTCACTGCAGAGCCAAAAGATGAACCCAACTGGAATCCAAACCCAGATTCCTGTCTTTTGCTTCTTAGCCACAGAATTCCAATTTCGGAGCAGGAATTAAGCTCTGACACCTGCTACAGGGACTGTTCTCTTTGAATGGCATGATACCCTCAAATAAGAGCCTAAACTGGTAAAATAAACATGAAGCTTACATACACACAAACTATACTGCCAAAAGTACAGGAACACCCCTCCAAAACATTTCACAAGTGTTTCAAACACTTCCAAAGCAAGAGGTGTAAAAATCAAGCACCTAGGCATGCAGATGGCTTCTACAAACATTTGCAAAAGAATGGGTCGCTCTCAGAAGCTCAGTGTATTCAAGCGTGGTGCAGTGACAGGATGCCACCTGTGCAATAAATCCATTCGTGAAATTTCCTCGCTACTAAATATTCCACGGTCGGCAGTTGCTGGTATAACAAAGCGGAAGTAATTGGGAACAACAGCAACTCAGCCACGCAGTGGTAGGCCAGGTAAAAATCACAGAGCGGGGACAACGCATGCTGAGGCGCACAGTGTGCAGAAGTCGCCAACTGTGTGCAGAGTCAATAGCTACAGACCTCCAAACTTCATGCGGCCTTCAGATTAGCTCAACAGTGCGTAGGGAACTTCATGGAATGGGTGTCCATGGCCTAACAGCTGCATCCAAGCCTTACATCACCAAATGCAACACAAAGCACCGCATGCAGTGGTGTAAAGCACGCTGCCACTGGACTCGAGAGCAGTGGAGACATGTTCTCTGGAGTGACCAATCACACTTCTCTGCCTGGCGAATCTATGGACGAATCTGGGTTTGGCAGTTGCCAGGAGAGCGGTACTTGCGTGACTGAATTGTGTCAAGTGTAAAGTTTGTTATGGTGTAGGGTTGTTTTTCTAAAGGCTGCAGCATTCAAAGCCATTTTGGACAATTTCATGCTTCCAACGTCATGGATGGACCCTTCCTGTCCCAACATGACTGCACACCATGCACAAAGTGAGGTGCATAAGGACATGGATGAGTGAGTCTGGTGTGGAGGAACTTGACTGGCCTACAGAGCCCTGACCTCAACCTGACAGAACACCTTTGAGATGAAGTAGAGTTGAGACTGCGAGCCAGACCTTCTCGTCCAACATCAGTGCCTGACCTCACAAATGCGCTCTTGGAAGAAAGGTCAAAAATTCCCATAAACACTCCTAAACCTTGTGGACAGCCTTCCCAGAAGAGTTGAAGCTGTTATAGCTGCCAAAGATGGGCGAACTCCATATTAACCCTCTGGGGTTCCAGTTCATACCTTGCTGAAATCTTGTTACAGAAACATGAAGAAGAAAAAAAAACGCTGACTAAATCCTAAATCTGTCTTCTCTAAACATCCATTGTCAGAAGTATTAAAGTTCTTAAAATTAGGTTAAAATTGGCAAAAAAGTAAAACATGTCACCTTACTTTGTTTTACCTGCATCGGGGGCGTGTAGAACCGCTGTGACCCGGAGATCGCTATTCACATTGTAAATAGCCGCATTCGCATGGTGATTTGATGAACAACGCAGCAGTAAATGGTAAATGGACTGCATTTATATAGCGCTTTATTCCAAAGTGCTTTACATTATGCCTCTCATTCACCCATTCATACACCGGTAGCAGAGGCTGCCATGCAAGGTGCCAACTGAATACCGGGAGCAATTGGGGGTTCAGTGTCTTGCTCAAGGACACTTTAATGGGGTCAGGAGGAACCAGGGCAGGAACCAGCAGTGAAACGCGATCCAGATACGTCCCCGTCAGCGTCATAAAAGGGGGGGAGGGATGTGGTCAGGTGACAATGGCTCGTTCATACACAGGAAAGTTGCTACATATTCAATGAAAGGAGCCAGAAATAGCAACATGAGTTTTTCTTATTCATTTATCCAACTGAATGTTGCAACTACACCATTTAGTCATTTAATCTTCATGTAGCCAAGACTGTGCTGATCAGATATCTGGGATCAAAACAAACTTCCACTATTGCTTACTATGTACTTTTATAATGTGTCTGCAAGTGTTCCAAACTGCATTTTGCTAAATCTATACTTTGATGCCAAATTACAAACTTCACGTAAATCTGACATGTTTACAAAAAGATGAGTTTAATGCCAAAACAAATAAGAAATAATTTATTTGCCATGAATTGCGTTCATGATATTGAATGAAATGTGTGATCGTGCCTCAGCCAGTGAAAGTGTGTTTCCTACCCCTAGACCCCAGAGGGTTAAACCCTGTGTATTAAGAAAGGAGTGTCATTAAAGTTCACGCGTGCGTAAAGGCAGGTGTCCCAATTCTTTTGAAAATACACTGCATGTCATTCATTTTGTGTATCATTTCTCCACCTGCCCCCCAACGAATGACGTGTGACGCTCTGGACACACGGAGCTGCTCACCTTCCCCGTGCTTGTCAGTGTGCTGGAAGGCCTGAACCAGACGCAGGGTCTCGTCCACGGAGCGTCCCACTGGCAGGTCGTTGATGGTGATCTGCCTCAGGATGCCCTTTCCGTCAATCACGAACAGGCCCCTGAACACAGAACCAGGGTGGCCAGGTCACCGTGCTGCACCGCTGGTCCTGCAGTACTACCAACCGTTGGCTGTTTCCTTCTACTTGATCTTTCTAGATTTATGAATCAGGTCATGTGACTGAGTGCCAATTTAATTCTTCCCTTCAGTAAAACATTATTCTCAGGTTTTTATAATGAAGAGAGCAGGACGATTTCATTCAGATTCTACCCCTTTCAAAACAGTTCAAAATGTAACAGGACACAATAAAAAGATGCCTAGCATGAGCTCGACATGACGCCATTAAACATCTGAAGACAAACAGACACTCAGGACAATGACTGAGTACCACTAATACAGACAGATTCCTGTCTGGACTAAATGGCTAAACGTTATAGGAAAAGCAGCATCTCACACTGCGCCCAAGTGGGATCCTGTACAAACCGGTAAGTGATGCCCTCGTCCTCCTTAAGCACCCCATAGTCACGGGAGATTGACTTGTTCACGTCAGCCAGCAGCGGGATCTTCATTGGGCCCAGACCCCCTTCCTTCCGGGGTGTGTTGATCCTAGGGGGAACCAAGAACACACCAAAGTAGTCATGGAGACGACAGACAAGTCACATGACTGCACACTTCAAAGCGAAACTCCGGGAACAGGGCGATATAAATTAAATATCAATTAAAAGAGATGCACGTCTTAGCATGACACACAGTATCTTTTCCTCCACCCTGTAAGTGTGTTATCACAGGCTGAAAGGCTGCAAAAGAGGGCAGATATGGGGCTGGGTGGAGAGGGTGATATGGGAAAGAGCCCAACCAAGGAAAAAAAAAATACATTCTCACAACCATCTCTTCTGTAACAGAGACATGACAGCCATAGAAAAGCACAGCGGTTTCCTCAAACGCTGGTCTGCGGGCCAGGGGCGGGTCATACTATGCTTAGTGTGGCAAATGTGGTTCAGTCTGTATGGACACAAACTTGGATCCTCCATTTAACAGACAGAAAGCCAAGAAAATTGCACCCCACCCCAAAACCAGCCCTTTGTTCTGGCAGGACAATCTCACCAGGCCAGGTGGCTGAACTGGGAGTCTACGGAGGCTCCGATCACCTCGCAGTCTGTCTTACGGAACTCGGCCACTCGATCGCTGAAAGCCACGATCTCCGTGGGGCACACGAAGGTGAAGTCCAGGGGGTAGAAAAACAGCACTACATATTTCCCTGCGAGGTCCAGAGAGGTGAGGAATGACAAGAGGAGGAAGAGACTCTGGTGAGGAGGAGTCTTCATACATGGAGAGCACACATGCGCGGCTCTCTTCCAGACAGGTCCTTACCTCTGTAATCAGACAGCTTGACCTCCTTAAAAGCCCCATCCACCACAGCCGTGGTGCTGAAATGAGGAGCAGGGTGTCCGATCTTGGCGTTCCCAGCAGACATTGCGAAGAGTGGGTTTCCTTAAAACAATTACAAACTCAATGGGATAATTTCGCCAGCAATAGTACGGCCAGTATCCATGTGGGTATGCAGGTAGGCTCTGGAGCTGCTGAAGACGTCTGCAGAGACGCAGGTGCTTTCCAGAGGCGGACATTTCTATTACCACTCCAGCCTTTCCTACCGAGACGGAGCCGACAAAGCGGACCGACTATTTCTCAGAAAGGATCCCGACACCATCGATATTAGCCTTCATTGTTAATTTTATGTTTGGCTTCTTGAAGAAAAAGTCGAACACAGCGATTTTAAAACTGCGTCTTAAGGTTTAAGAAACCGTGAGCTCTTTATTAATTATATATTCACCTATCCACTGTAACGCATGTTTGTCACAGGTGAATTTTGTAAGTCATCCAAGGAGAAATGAAGGTTCACAACAAAGTAACATGGGGACACCATTACTGCCGAACAGAGAACTTACATAACCAAGTTTAGAATTATATACAAGTTAACAAGAACATCACAGCAAAACACAACACACAATTAAACACATTAATACTTATAAAAGCGAGTTACCAAGCAGAGTTAAATATAAATTAGCTAGTTCTGCCTCTCCGGGTCATACATGATGACGTGACCCAGATAAAGCGCCAAGGCGCTTCATTTTCAGCACAGACTTCATCTGTAATACATCTAACTAATCATCACAAAACATTCCATTATCACCTCTAACCTTCATTAAAATACACAAGCGTAAATTTGCCCGGATGAAAGAACTTACAAAAAAAAATCCGCTACCTACAGCAGAGACGAAGTGTCCGGACGCAGCCTCGCGCAACTCAGGGGGAGGAACTTTTGAAGAAAACACTAGACAGCGGGCGCTGGACCTCTAAACACGCCCCCTAAAATCCCGCGAGATTGTATCGGGCGACAGCATCCGTGATGTAGGCGTGAAGATCGCGCATGCGTACTCTGACCAAACAAGTGTGCTAGGTACATTCTGCAACTGTTTGGATATTGATAGCGAACGAATGCTCTATAACGGAGTAGTATATTAAGAATATTAGTGTATTAAGGTATGAAATGAGACACGAAAATGTAAATCTTATGTAGAGGTAGACCAGTTATTTATGCACATCTTTTTTCTTTATTTGAGTTCTTTCTTTAGAAGAATACGACATAGATATACAACATAATAGAAAACATAGCGCTAAATACGTATGTGCCATAGAATAGTTTTATTATTTTTGATATTAAGTGGTCGTTTGAAAAGAACTATATATCCCAGATAGCATTGCAACCGTCGAAAACTTTAGTGTTGTGCAAAAATTCTACATTGCGATGCATTAATAACCACTTTCAGAAAAACATGATGCTTTTGCAGTTTATTTTTTAAAATTCACGTTAATATATTTATATCTCGTAATACTAGTTTCTTTCTACAAGCAGTAAAAGGTCAAAGGGCGACGTGTCTGAGCGCGGGATCATCGTCAACACTGGAAAAAGTAAGTGAGCGAGACTTGCGGACTGAAAATGTATCTATGTCTTATTAATTTAACACGTTAACCACATGCTGAGGGGAGCGTGTGTTTCATTCATTTTACCTTTTCTACTCAACTTTTTATGTGCTTTTATCAAAATGTCTGTTCGCTAGTAATTAAATATTTCGTATAACCAATTAAGACAAACTGTTTAGGTGAACTCAGATACGTTTACACTCGACACGAGTCGAGTATACGTGCGTATTAAATGAGAACTATTTTTTTTGCAGATTTTTTTGTATTGTTATAGATATCTAAAGTGTGGGTTGTTTCGTAAAGCTGATGCTTAACTAATTGTCAGTCTAGATGAATTGCAAAGATGCAAATACTGATATTAGTAATTATATTGTTTAATGCACTTTGAAGCATAAACTCAGTCGATGTAGAATTTATGCATACCATATTCCCCAAATATATATTTGATTACTTAGCTCACATACACAAGCGCAAGAATTCTTTACGCCGATTTGTATGATCGTCCTTCTTCGACAGTCACAAATCATGGACTTCGGCGACTTTGAGGCGGACAACTCAGTCAGCTGCCGCCTGGCCTCGGCGGTGCCAGATATCTGCAAAACCGAAGACTGTTGCCTGGGTATTGATGAGGCAGGTCGAGGACCCGTCCTTGGTAAGTGCTGTAAGTTCTTCCTAGGTTCGTTATTAGGTCATTAATTAGGTTGGTCAGTCATTTAGTTGAGCTGGTATTGGGAGGAAATTCATTGTGAAGTTTTAAAGCACTTATGTAAGTCGCTCTGGTTAAGGGCGTCTGCCAAATCCTGTAAATGTAAATGTAGTTGTCTAGAAAGTACTTGTATCCAAACCCACACTGGAATGGTTGTAATTTTCCATATCTTTTGATTTGGATGCAACACAGACAGGAAGACATTTTGCTCCCCTTTGTCATACTGGCTCCAGATAGAAGCCATGACTGCTTCGTACTTAAATTTTCATTAGATGATCTAGACTTCTATCTTACGTTAACCCAGCTAACAGAGAAACCCTTATCTGTTGAATCCCCCCCCCCCAATCTGTGTGCTTTTTACATTGATGTAATGTTTTTCCAGGACCCATGGTTTATGGTATATGTTTCTGCCCAGTCAAAATGAAGGACGATTTGAAGGCTTTGAAAGTGGCAGGTCAGCTGAAACGCTCTTCCCAGCAAACTCTTCATTTGCAATCAGACACTCGCTCAGCCCATCCCAAGAATTTGCATGTTGCAGAAGTGTAGCGCATGATTATTTACACATCTACGTTTTGTTCACGTGTCTCTTTTCCCTCGAGATTCTAAAACTTTAACGGAGGCCGAGCGGGAAAACCTGTTCAGTAAAATTGACGAGGCAAAAGACTTTGTGGGCTGGGCGCTGCAGATCCTGTCCCCCAACACCATCTCTAACAGCATGCTGCAGAGGTAGGTGCTCACAGAGGATCTCCACCCACGTGCCGCCCAAGTGCAAGACCCCAGACAAACACAGCCGTTAGCAGTGTCGGGGGCGACCTATGCCACCTTGGACCGCGGCGTCGATGGAAATCTGAAAGCCTAATCAGGAAGCAGAGTATGACCATATCTTTTCACTTAAGAATGTGGGGGAGAAAATTTGAAGGATAAACCCAAAAATCGCAGGCAGTAAGCATTGTTGTGTGCAGAATTTAGTTATGCATAACTTATTGCAACATCAAAGGCATTTTAAAATGTGCGTGTGTCTCGCAGAATATTTCGGCTGATTAAAAACGGTAGCGTGTCTTGCCTGACTGCCTGTGTCTCTCTCCCCAGGGTGAAGTACAACCTGAACGCACTCTCTCACGACGCCGCCATTGATCTGGTGCAGTATGCTTTGGACTGCGGTGTGCAGCTCAAAGAGGTACCTCCGAACTGACGCCCTGATGAGTTCTGTCCCCGGTGGCCTCATTTGCAACAGTCCACCCACCAATCCTGAGACAAGGAGCCCTCAGTCTTGTCCTCCTGTGGCTCAGGTGTTCGTCGACACCGTGGGGCCGGCGGAGAAGTACCAGGAGAAGCTGTCGCAGCGCTTCCCTGGCGTGGAGGTGACGGTGCGCCCCAAAGCGGACTCCCTCTTTCCCATCGTCAGCGCGGCCAGCATCTGTGCCAAGGTCAGCACCCAATCAGGAAGGTGGGGTGGGCTCACGTACATGCTGGATGCACGCCATCATACCAGTGTATCCATTGTACTGGTTCGGTCATGTTTTACATGATTTAATTTTGGTCCACTCAGTGGGTAGCATTGTTTGTTCCGCACCTCCAGGGTTTGGGATTCGAACCCGTCCTCTACTTTGCGCCTGTGGAGTTCGCATGTTCTCCCCACCTCGTCTTTTCTCTTCTGCCTGGGATAGACTCCAGGCCCCAACATCCCCAGCCTTGCCCAACAGAGCCAGCTGAAAAATAGATGGATAATTTGGGTCTTGTAACATCATTACATCACCTTAACCGTGTTGTTAGCTGATCGCACATACCTTCTAATAGTAATTGTGGGCCTCTTTTAAGTCTTTGCAGGACAATCCCGCTTTGACCTTACCGCATATGCGTTTGCAGAGATGGACTGTCAGTGATTCTATTTATCTTGCTGCTTACAGGGATGCCCTGAGGGGGGCAGTGCTGTCACTGTTATTTGTCACAAATTGGTGGAATGTATGATGTGTGAAGGGCTTATCATCGTCCTGTCGTCCTTTTTTTATCAGGCCTTTTTCACCCCCCCCCGTGTTATTTTGCCAGGAGTGATGTCTCAGTCTGTTCTCAGGTAGCGAGGGACCACGCCGTGAAGACCTGGCAGTTTAGGGAGGATCTGGCAGACGTGGACACGGATTACGGTTCGGGGTACCCGAATGGTGCGTGTGTCGTGAGCCCCCCGGGGCGCCCCGGCAGGCTGCCGGATGGCGGTCGGCTTAGCGAGTAACGTCTGTCTCACTCCCGTGCTCAGATCCAAAGACGAAGAGCTGGCTGCAGAAGCACCTGGACCCCGTGTTCGGGTACCCGCAGTTTGTGAGGTTCAGCTGGAGCACGGTGCAGACGCTGCTGGACAGTAAAGCCGTGCCTGTGCAGTGGTGAGTGGGGGGAGACCAGAGATTAACGGGGTGGGGGGGGGGGCTTTTCCCAGAAGCATCAAACCTCCCGTTCGTTTCATGGGTTTCCAAATCCATTTGTAATTAATGCATCAAGTTGTCCCTATCATTAATTAACATGCCATTGACCGGCTCGTTAATCATGACATCCCTGTTAGGCCCCACCTCCTCTCCTAACGGTCATGGCCGTTGTTGGACGGCTGTATACTTAACCCAGGTCATGCATGTTCGTTCAGTTTAATTCATTTGCAGTTATTAATTTGTGTTTTTATCCTACTTTTTAAAATGAGGTGTTAATAAATAAGGCATGGAGTGCACCTTGAGCTGGGCGATAGGGGTGACTATCCCACGGCTGAAGGGATCCCCGGCTGATTACGGCACCGGATTGTGAAAGACCCGTGAGGCAGATACTCAGCAGGAATAATTCTCTGTCTGCTACCGCCATGTGCCATGGGGTCTCTTCTCTGCATTGTAACGGCCACAAAGCCTGTGCCTTTGAGATTCAGCAGCCCAGTCTGCGTCTTCAGTGGGAAGGATCAGCGCTCTAGTGAAAAAAGCCACTTTCATGTGACTCTCGTATTAAGATCCTAAGCTATAAGTCTTAAATGTAGTGCTTGATATTCCTGTTTTTTTTGCCCATTTATAATATTCTGTGAAAACAGGCCATTCTGATAATTTACTGACACTATGTTTAGGTAATGCACCATTAGTCGATATGGACAGTCCTTTATTAGTCTGTGAAGGCTTTTGGGAAGCGCTTATTAAAGTTCGATGTTGATGGCATCCAGCTGTTGTGAAGTTGTGTGTCGATCGCTTTGGGTCATGGGGTTCGGGATCCACCCCGGGGGGGCTAACGTGTGTGTGTGTGTGCTTACCGCCCACATGCAGCCGCTGGGTCGTGTGTGATGTCATGCTCACTTTGGGGTCCCCTTTATAAGAAAGCTGGACTGCAACATTGCCTGACCTGCTTCAAAAATGCGTCCCCTCACCAATAGGTGGCGCCCCTCCATTAGTGGGAGGTTTTGGCAAAAGATAATTAGCAGGAGTGATTAGTATTAAAAAGATTAATATTAAAAACCTTTAGGAGGGTTGGGTGGAATGTGTTGGTCCTGTGTTAGCATACATATGCTCTAGTGCGTCGACGTGCCTGTGTGTGTTCAGGGACGACGAGGAAGAGGACGGCGAGAAGGCCGCCGCGAAGCAGAGCTGCACCTCCATGTTGTCGTACTTTGGGCGCAGCAAGCCCTCTGGGCGGACGCCCCACCGCTTCTTCGCGGAGAGGAAGCTGGAGACTCTGGACTCGCTGTGAGCCGTGGGACCGCCGTCCCAGCAGAAGTGGAAAGAAGCCGCGTCTCTCGTGTGTGTGTATGACACGTATGAACACACACAAGCATGAAGTCGGTGACTCTCAGTCGTGATTAGACCGCTGCTGTGGCTGAGGAGTCTGGCTTTGGTTACCGTGGACTATAAGTGTTTCCTTTGGGGGGGGTGAGAGGGTTCCTGCAAACCTGGCAGTGATGATGGGTTTCTGGGTTTGGGGGGGGGGGGGGTGTCCATCGATCATCAAGGCATCATTAACCAGCGTGTGTAACTTAATAAATATGGAATTGTTTGAATTTTTCAGGAGACATTTTTATTGATTTGGTAATAAAAAGTTACTCCGACTTTAGAAATTTCAGCCTAGATCAGAGGCGCGATGGTTTTGTGTTCGTCCCTTCACAGCCCCCCCCCGCCCCCCCCATTTCACCAGGAATGGGCAGAGCCCTTTAATGACTCACACACGGCCGTCACGCTGACGACTGACGCGTCGCGAGGATGTGTGTCAGAGGAGCGGCCCGTATGACCTTGGCTCGCTGATGATTAGTGGCCGACCTTGATGGGCTCTCAGGATGAGGCCCAGGTATCGTAAAGAGGTCTCTAATGAAACCTTTCTTATAAAATGCGTGTCTGGCAGCTTTTGGGGCCGGATTGTTGGGTGACCCAGCATGGCGCCTCTGCTCAAAGCCGGATCCAGGCCACTGCCTGTGACCCGATTTGCCCAAGGAGTGTCCGACATCCATCCATCCATCCATTTTCTGTAACCGCTTGTCATGTTCAGGATTACAGGGGATCCGGAGCTTATCCTGGAGGCTATGGGTGCAAGGCAGGGAAGAACCCAGGAGGGGGCGCCAACCCATCACAGGGCACACTCACACCATTCACACACAAGGCACACGCATGGGCAATTTGGAAACTCAGCTCAACATCTTTTTGTGGTGGCTTAATGGTTAGGGAAGTGCACCTGGTACCCTGAGCAAAGTACTGTCCCCCAAGCCCTGCTCCCCGGGTGCTGAATTAGCTGCCCCCTGCTGTGTCACATTGTCACACATGGGTTAAATGCAGAGGACGCATTGTTGTGCAAGGCAACAGTGCTAGTGAAAAGTGAAAATACCGTGTTTGTGGCCGGCTCAAGCTGCAGGCAGAATAAGCAGCTGCCTGGGACCCCCAGATTACCAGCATTGTGGAGGAAGTGAAATGCTGATCAGTTTTCTGGCTGGGGGGTCTCAAGGCAGGGTAGATCTGGCCCTGCCTGGCTTACTGGGAGACCATTTTCCCACAGAACTGGGAATGGCCTCTCCCTCCGTCTGACGTCTCTGACCCGCTGATGCTCTCACGTGTCACTACTAGCCCAGTTTTTCATTGGCTGTTTTTTCCTCCGTGTGGCAGTTGAGCATCCATCCATCCATCCACCCACCTTTCATAACCGATCAGCCAGGATGGGGTCGCTGTGGATAGTTTATCAGAAAGTGAAGATGAGAGGAAACTTTATAAAAATATGCTGCAGCTTTAGAAGCCTTGTGGAATGAAAAATAAACAATAATGGCAGCATGAGAAGGTCTCCTTTTGGTCTATTTCAGAATGAAACCGTACCTTATAAAAATGAGACATGACCAGGTCCTGGAAAGAGAAATGCAGCGTTTATTTAGCGATTGGTGGATATTAATGGATGTCGGTGATCTCCGTCAGTGCTGCGGATGGTCGGTGCTGTGGACAGTACTGCTAAAGACTGGGCATTTGGCCTGTTTCTGTCGCGTTACCCACACCAGGCTGACTGACACGGGATCCACCCCCCCTATGTATCCAATCCACACGTCTCATCAGTGCTGGACATTACTGAATATAATAAACCACAAATATCTTAATTTTCACTGTCATGCAGACGCCACGCTGGTCAGAAATGCTCAACATTTACCCCTTTGGCTTTGTATTTCTGTAAAATTTTGTCCTGCAAACTCCCAGCTGAACATATCCTAAGGCGTCCACGTTCATGTGACCCAATCAAATCCACGACCTTCTCGCAATCCTGCGACGTCCTGCACCTGCATCCTACCTCCCCTCAAGCGGATCGCTTACGCGTGGGTCTGAGACAAGCACACAGACGGAACTCGTACAGACGGTTGTGACGGGAAGCTCAGCTGCCCTGGCTGTTCGTCACATAGACACACATCTCTGCATGCAGCGTGTCTTTGACAATGTACGATTTATGGTTGGGGACACTGAGCATTCCCGGGTGACTTTTTCGACGTACGCCCGACGCCTCCCTTCCATACCGTTTCCCACAGACGTTTAGATTTACCAGACAGACGTGTTTACACCATTTTTTCCGGGAGGTATTATTTTGTTCAGAACATAGAGGTTCCCACGAATGAAGATGGCATAGTAAAGGGACGCATTGCTAACACCTTCGAGGCTGGGCTGACAGTCTCATGAAAATGGTAAAAAAAAGATGCTGCTTATCTGAGCAGACGGTACTGAAGCATGCAAACCAGGCTTAGCTGTGGTAACCGCTTTAAATCTGAGGTTACCGTTTAGCTGCCAGCAGTTGATTGTACACGTGCATCACTACAATGTGCCTTTGTGACCTTGATTTTGTAGAGATACTGGATGTTGTAAAGAATGTGACAGACACGGGGTTGGGCCTAAAGCTTCCAGAATATTCTGGAATGCGCCGCTAGAATCCGCTCCCGCTGCCTTCCACGTCCTCCACAAAGATGGAGCGCTTGCTCACCACAGCGCTCCGGCCTTCTCTCTGGGCGCGGGGCGGCGGCGTGGTCCTCCTGCGCCGCTCCCGCGCGGGACAGGGGGCGCGGTACTGGGGCAGGCCGGCCTTGGTGGTGTCCAGCTCTTCAGGATTCTCCTGCTGGGCCCTCAGGGCGGCGATAACCTCCCTGTCCGTGGGGCTTAAGGTGAGGCACCCACAGGGGGGCGAGTTCTCCTCCCTGTCGTCATCCTCCACGGGCGTGAAGGAACCGGCCCCCATATGTCCGCACAGGCCACGGCCATCTTGGTACATCTGTCAGCATGGGGGAAGGAATTAAGCCTCGTGAAGCGATAAGAATGCAGCCAGCGGTCTGCCGAATTTAGACGTTATAAAAACACAACGAGATGGAACCGAGTTAGCAATTCCATGATCTTCGCTAACCGGAATGTTTGCCGTACAAGCTAACGGAGTGATTCTGACGTGTTCGGCAGGAGCCGCGGAAGCAGTGGCGTACGTTACGGGCTTCCTGTCGCTCTTACGAAAGAGAGGATCCGAGCAGAAGCACGTACGTGGGGGGCCCCCGGGAGGGAGGCGGCCAGCCGGCGCGGTCCAGCTAAAAACAGCCGCGGGCGGCCCCATCTCCCCAGGGCGTGAGTCAACATCAATTTGTGGGAAGCGCTACCTGTTGGGTCCCCACTTGTTCTCACCGTCCCCCCCTCTGCCGCATGAGACGGCGAGTGAGTCACTCCATGCACCCCTGAACTGCCACAGAGATTTCACAGGAGGACAGACTGACGACTCCGTTTGCAAAAGCTCCCCCGGGAGTATACAGGGCCCAGCTTTGGTGTGTGGGACAAGTGCAAATGCTCCTCTAAGGCCGATTCTCAAGCAATGGGTCGTGACCCCAATCTGGCTCGTGGCAAATTCTCAAAGGATCACGAGGCAGAGTTGGAAATGTGAGCGTTTTAAAACCGCCAAGCTCCTATGCTGATCTACGATCAGATTTCCTAGCCCCAATCCTAGAATTAACCTATATAAACGGGTCTTGGGTCTGTAACTGCTTAGTGGAAAACTAGTGAACACTCAACCAATCCAAGAAACCAAACCACAGCTGGTTAATTTAAAAATCAATGGCACATCCAATCAGATTTGTGCGATAGGCACTGATTGGTGCAAACTGCAGAGAGCACTGCACGCTTCATCATAGTGTTAATTGAAACCTATACTTGATATAGGGTTGCGACTGAGCTGACATGGTAAAAATTGGGTTGCGGTGCAAAAATGGTTGAGAACCACTTGGGTAGAACGACTTGGACTTGACGCTAGAACTTTCAGAGCACGCCAGCCAGTATAAAGTGGTGAAGTGTGTGTACATGCTGGATGTGGCATCCGCGGGTGTGTGGGGAACACTGTTAGCTCAATTAGGCACCCGGGTTCGGAAAAGCCCCAGTAGGAGCAACTCAGGCATCAGCTCTACCCACACTGAGAAGATGGCAGCACCCCCCCCCCACCCATTTGTCCATA
>JABFEB020000092.1:7247730-7261224 GCA_019775895.2 Stomatorhinus ivindoensis | reverse complement strand
TTTTAAATCTTTAAGTCCATCTCATGAAAAATGGGAGCAAAAACAAGAGTGTTGCGTTTATATTTTTGTTCAGTGTAGATACGTACAGCGTCACCCTGTCATCCTATCCAGGCCTGTCTCGGTCCTCAGGCAGTGTTCCTGACAGTGGTCCAGATCTACCTCACTCCTCACTACCTCACTCCTTGTCCCTGTCTCCCTTTTTGCCCTGTCAGCAAGAAACGAAGTTCTCTGTTCCGGAAAATCACCAAGCAGGCCAACCTTCTACACACCAGCCGCAGCCTGTCCTCCCTCAACCGCTCGCTGTCGTCTAGTGAGAGCCTCCCGGGCTCTCCCACTCACAGTCTCTCTGCCCGCTCCCCGACCCAAAGCTATCGCTCCGCCCCCGACTCTTCTCACCTCGGTGAGAGCTGCCGTGGCAACAGCATCACGTCCCGGATGTCCCCACGCTGTGGTCTTCAGCAGAGTCACTCATTGGTTTCCAAAGAGTGAATGTATCCATTGTAATGAACACACTGCCTTGCATCATATTTTCTTTGTAGTGTGTTTATGATGTCATCATTGTTCAGATTTGCGTTTGATCTATTAATAGGCACATATTGGTCAAACTGTGTAAGTACATGAGTTTACACAGAAAATTGGTTTTCATTTTATCTCTAACAGGGGCCTCGTCCCAGAGCAGCTCCCCAGCCTCCAGCACTCCCAACTCCCCAGCGGCGTCCCAGCACATGAGGCCCAGCTCCCTGCACGGCCTGTCCCCCAAACTGCACCGGCAGTACCGCTCGGCGCGCTGCAAGTCCGCCGGCAACATCCCGCTGTCGCCGCTGGCGCACACGCCCTCGCCGACCCAGTCCTCGCCGCCGCCGCTGCCTGGACACATCGTCGGCAGCTCCAACACCACACAGGCCTTCCCCGCCAAGCTGCACTCGTCGCCGCCCGTGGTGCGACCAAGGCCCAAAAGTGCCGAGCCTCCCCGGTCCCCGTTACTGAAGCGCGTGCAGTCGGCCGAAAAGCTAGGCTCACCCCTCACCTCCACGCAGGACAAGAAGGTGGGCGGCGGTGCCGGCACTGGTTTGATCCGGAAGCACAGTCTAGAGGTATCCCACCCGGACTACCGCAAGGAGCCTTTCCACAGCGAGCTGGGCCTGCAGAGCTTGCTGGAGACTGAGGGGGAGAACCTCCCGCCCCACACCTGCTCCTCACCTACTGCTGGTGAGACCGGATCCCTTAAGCCGGTGAGGAAGCTGGGGAGGCAGGAGTCTCCCCTCAGCCGGGATGCTCTGCTGGCCTGCAGGGAAAAGCACTCGGAAGCCGGGGAGGGGGGCAGTGGGGGGCTGGGGGTCCTTCATGAGAAATCGCCAACTAAAACTGAGGCGCCCGAGGAGCCGCTAGCAGCTCCTAAACTTCCATCAAGTGACATCGCCAGAACGAAACCTGCAGCAGCAACGGCAGTGATGGAGGAAACTCAACCCTCACCTGCCTCATCGCTGCCGCAAAAGTCCACCCCAACTGGCACATCTCCTGCTATAAAGGTGCCCGCAGTGGATCTACCGAGTTATGAGCCAAAGGTACCAGAAAAGCTTCTGGCACTGGGAGAGGCCCAGGGCCTGGCTGACCGAGGTACCAAACAGCAGGCCCCCCAGACAGAGAAAAGCTGTACTGAAAAAGCCCAGGATAAACTTGAGCAAAAAAGCTCACTGCAAGGATGTGACAGGAAACTGATGTGTTTAAAGGGGGAACGAGAAGAAAAGAGCAGTCTGGGACAACAGAAGGATGCAGCAATGGTCACAGAAATGACCAAGCTGTGCAGACCAACAGAAACTGAAGGCAGCATTAAACTAGAACAACTTAGTGGAACCGATAAACCTCCTGAAACAAGAGTGAAGGGCCTTGAAGGTTTATCTCAATGCCAGCCATTGGCTTTGGGATCATCACAGACTGCCGGCTCATCGACAACTGCAGGATCATCACAGACTGCTAGCTCATCATCAACTGCAGGACCATCACAGACTGCCAGCTCATCATCAACTGCAGGATCATCACAGACTGCAGGCTCATCATCAACTGCAGGGCCATCACAGACTGCAGGCTCATCATCAACTGCAGGATCATCACAGACTGCCGGCTCATTGACAACTGCAGGACCATCACAGACTGCCAGCTCATCATCAACTGCAGGATCATCACAGACTGCAGGCTTATCATCAACTGCAGGACCATCACAGACTGCCAGCTCATCATCAACTGCAGGATCATCTCTGACTGCAGGTTTATCATCAACTGCAGGATCATCACAGACTGCAGGCTCATCATCAACTGCAGGGTCATTCCAGACTGCAGGCTCATTATCAACTGCAAGATCATCACAGACTGCAGGCTCATCATCAGCTCCAGGACCATCACAGTCTCCAAGCTTTTCACCTGCACATGGATCATCACAGACTACAGGATCATTATCAGTTCCAGGATCATCACAGACTGCAGCACCATCATCAACTGCAGGATCATCACAAACTGCAGGACCATCATCAACTGCAGGATCATCACAGACTGCAGGCCCATTATCAACTGCAGGATCATCACAGACTGCAGGCTCATCATCAACTGCAGGATCATCACAGACTGCAAGTTCATCATCAACTGCAGGGTCATTCCAGACTGCAGGCCCATCGTCAACTGCAGGGTCATTCCATACTGCAGGCTCATCATCAACTGCAGGGTCATTCCAGACTGCAGGCCCATCGTCAACTGCAGGGTCATTCCATACTGCAGGCTCATCATCAACTGCAGGATCATCACAGACTGCAGGCTCATCATCAACTCCTGGACCATCACAGTCTCTAAGCTTTTCACCTGCACATGGATCATCACAGATTACAGGCTTATCAGCAGCAGCAGGACAATCACAATTTGCGGGCTTATCACCTGTACGTGTATCATCACACACTGCCTCAAGATCATCACAGACTGCAGGCTCGTCAACTTCAGGATCATCACAGACTCCAAGCTCATCACCTGCACGTGGATTTCCACAGACTTCTTCAGGACCATCCAAAGCCACAGGCTTATCTTCTGCACGTGGAGCATCACAGACTTCTTCAGGATCACCACAGACTACAAGTTTATCATTAGCTACTGGAGCAATACAGATTTTAAGCTCATCACTGGTTCCAGGAACATCACACAGAACTGGCTCGACTCCTCCCACCGCTTCACAGATTCTGGGTTCAGCCTCAGCTGTAGGGAAACCACAGGCTCCAGGGTCATCATCAGTTGTAGGCCAGCCACTTGTGGTGGACAAGCCACCAGGTCCAAGTTCAACAACAGCTGTACGCCAATCAGCAACCCCAGGGACATCGCTGGCTGCAGCCCGACCAATGGCTTCAGCTTCCTCCTCAGCTTCAGGGACTTCATTTGTCCCATCTTTAGCCTCATTGCCATCTCAAGCCCCAGCATCATCTCGAACTTCATTGATGACTAAACCCAGACAGGGCAAAGGTTTGGCTTCAGTGAACTGTTATCGAGGGGCTTTGGGGTGGGAGGAGAAGGGTCCCCTGGAGGTGGTGGAAGAACATCCATCTACTCCAACCCAGTCCCCCACCGCTGCCTCACCTAGTTCCAGATCTCGGCCCATTTCTCCTGCTGAAAAGTCAAGTTTTGTCACACATCTTAGCAGTGTGGCCAAAACCGTCCTGGGGCCTATCAAGATGGGTTCTCAGGAGGTCCTCAAGGGGAAACACCCTTTCAGTGCAGCAGAGGAGAGCAAGGGCAGCTCAGCTGGAAAGTCTGAGTCTTCTTCTGGAGGTCGATCAGCGCCTCGCGCAGCAGGCCCGAGTGCGGCCAGCACCGCCCCACCGGAGAGAGGAGAGAAATCGGGCAAGCATCACTCATGATCATCAGGGTGGGGCAGAAATGCATAGATGCCAGTCGAAGTTTAGAAATGGTGTATGATTTCAGGAACTACAAAGAACGTTCAGGAATGTTGGAGTTATTTAGGGGAAGGCGTGAAAAATGCCCAGGAGGTGTATCTAAATTAGAATAGACCAAAATAAACAAACACAATCACTGTTAAGGTGCTTCAGCAGCTGTTTTCATACATGCACATACATGTTGTTGCTTTTTATGGGTTTCTCTCAACCTGTTATTGATAAAATGCATGTTACATATAGTTGGTCTGTGTAAAACTGAAGACAGTGCTTTACTGAACTAAGAATCCTGAATACTGTGAACATCAAATATTACCACTCAATCCTGAAGTTATCAGTTTGTCAAAAGCTTGGGTTAAGTATTCTGATGACAGAGAAACGTCACACATGATGAAGAAAGGTCCTGACCGAAATAATGACAAAACACCAAGTTAGGTTGTATGGCTGTTATGAGTTTTACAAAGAAAACTATTTTAAGGAACCACACTACACCACATACTTGAAATGCATGGTCTTGTAATTTCCCCCTGTAAAGCCTTTCTGCTGTGGAACACTTTGGAGCCTGTCAACTCAGAACTGCAATTCAGAGTCAACTGAGCTATTTACACACCTTGATCTGAAAACTATCTGAAAGTAAGATCAGGCCCAGGGTTCAAAATGAGAACTTTGTGTCATAGTTGATCTTTTACAAAGGTCATTTTCAGAGCTCCTTGTTTCACAGTTAGTGAAAGACAGGGAACTAGAGAGCAGTAAAATATGCAGAAGAATGAAATGCAGAAATATGTACAGGACTTTGTGTTTGGATGCTGTATTATAAATATTTATTGTTACTGTTGTTTTATTCCATTATTTATTTGCCACATTTATTTAATTGTGGTTTTCTTAATGTTTTTCATGGTTTTGGGTTGTTAATGGCTTAGGGTCACCTCACCCACCTGTCTGCAGTTTCTTCCCAAGTGAATTGTTTACAGGAGTCCGAGGAAAGGCAATCGTAGAGGCTCTGTCGGGTGTCCTCTGAGCAAAAATGGTGACCATGCAGTGTCGCGAGCCATCTGCAATACTGCAAACGAATGACCCTTCCAGGACCATACAAGAGTTAGAGTCCTGTCATGTTACTGCCATGTTTGATTTGGTTCTCTGGGTAGTGGCTACAAGAGTGACTTCGATTCCAAACTTGTCTGTCAAAGAATGCAATGCAAGATAGAAAACAGACCTGGTGTAGAAAGGTGTATAAAGATCTGAAAGATTTTGCACTGTGTATCAGACATATGTCCAGATTCTCCCTTCTATATCTTACTCTTTTACTCTCACACACAAATACAGAGATGCACTTTGCATAAAGCGAAATAGGAAAAGTCTGAGCCAAGTAACCAGATGGGAGCTCTAACAGAGACAGCTGAAGTAGGGAGTTTTGCGATTCGTTTAACTAAACATCACCCTCTAGTGGTCAATATAATTACATACATGAGTTGCTCGTGATTTAAATTCCGTCGTTGCGGGCCTACATCACATTCATTTTGACTTACCATTTCATAGCAGCACCTTAATGTAGCATTATAAGGGCATTTTGTACTCATCTTTTATGCTCTTATTAAATAGTAACCCTTGTATTCTGGAGTATTATGTTCTTTCTGCATACAAAAGAATTACACTTTGTATTTATGTATAATTCCTGTGCATTCATGTGTGAGCTTATATGTGTGTATGTCTGCGTGTGTGTTTATATGTAAGAATATGAGATTGAATACATTGTATTTATTTTACACCTTAGGGACTTTTGGTTGATTTACATTTAAAGACCCTAGCAGATTTCACGAGTAAGGAACTTTTCTTCAAGTATTTTATTTTACTGTATTTTGTTGTTTCTGTGCAGTTTCAGTTTTATTTTTTAAAAGTGCCCAATAGCTTAAACGTGACGAACACACACAATTATTTCAATGCCTCCAAGACAAGATTTAATAAAATAACCAGATCTATCTCATACATACACAAAGACAATAACCTGAGTGAGTCAGTTAAGGTGTCAGCCATCTTTGAAATTTCTTCTACAAAAGATGGAGAGGTTTTTAATTGTTCAGAGTTGCACAGGTTATGGCTGCAATTCGAAGGTGCTTTTACTGGGAACAAGATCCACAATTTTATTGGTGACATGCAGATATACTGGTACAGCTTGCAGTGAAATATAATGTGATCTGCGGGTATATGGCAGCAGCTGGCATTAACTATACATTTTGTAGATTTCGCATGGTATTGCTTCATGCAACCTGGATCATGCGTCTCAAAGTTGTTTTCAGTGTTGACATTTTTGGAACAACTTTAATTTTTCTGGAAAAAAGTGGGTTATATATTTTGGGTTGCTTTCTTGTAATGCCACACCTTTAATGTATGTGTCATATTCTTATATATGTGTGTGCGTGTGTTTGTGCGTGAGCATGGGTGTGTATGTGTATGTATTTATGCAATGGTTGTTGCAGAGTAGTACAGTCAGTGAACAGTTGGTTGTGTGGAGACAAAAAAATGCCCACTTAACCTGTAGTACATACTTGTCAGTGTGTGTTTCTAATTTGCAAACATATTTTAGGATTTTTTTGCTTGGATAAAGTATTGTGGTAGAGTCAGATATGTGTCCATGAGAAAATATTATCCTTATCGTCATAGTTTAATTTTAGAGATTAAAAAATTTATGCACTTTATTTAAATACAGATTTTATTTATTTATATGTATGATGCTTGTTTGTATATTTATGTATTATCAGTAAGAACAAAAGACATATACATATTATTTATTAGTATTGTTTATAAAGATTCCCATATGATAACTGCATACCCACTGACACGGGGTGGCATGGTGGGTGGCTGTTTTCATGGGCTCTATTGGTTTTTTTTGGTGAACAAATGTGACTTTTTACCGTTATTATTATTATTTTTTTCTCTCTAGAGCACTTGTAATTGGATGTGATTCCAAACCAAAAGACATCTAAAATACAGTAAAGTGTAATAAAGTACTAGGAAATCAGGTGTATCTTCTCCATAATTCTTGACTTGTCCTTACACTAGATATGTTTAAGGAACATACGGTGAATGTGTGGTAAAGTTTACTGTAAAACAGTCAAAGAGCAACCAAAGTAGTATTGTGCACCTCCGATACAATTTCTCTATTATAAACCTTAACTCACATTCAATAAAGGTCAATATTTCCACTTACACACAGATATTGTTTTCTGTTCCATTGTATTAAAGCTTTATGACTTTCAGTATCAGTATAAAATGAGTGTATATATTATTAATCTATCTCACCCACACAACCATTATCGCATACCATTTGTTCTGGAGAGGTTTGTGGTATTAAGAATTAACATGAAAACTATGTAATAAATCCATACAATAGTGTGTATGAACTTAAGCTCCTAAAATGGATTTTAATTAGATCAGTGTCTTTGGATTGTTGATGCAACTACTTTGATAATAATCAGATATGTACCCACAAAACCTTATACACAGGAAAAATCTGTTTTGGCTCTAAAGTAAAGTAATTTCTACTAAAGTCAATCAAATGCTCTCTCAGAACTGTACGGTATGCAGGGTAGAGTCGGCCTGTAGATGCGCATAATGCAGGCTACTGTTACACCCCACATTAGGGATTTTTTTTAAAACCTCGACCGTCCAACGAAAAACACTAGGAAAAGGACGTGCTGTTATTCAAGCAATTGCTTTTAGCTGCGGTTTAGCAAAAGGAGAACTTGATGCTAAATCAGCAGTCATTACTGCTTTACCCCTGAAATTAAGATTCGGGAAATGCTCTGTATCAGATGAAAGTAAACTAATTTTATCGTCAAAAAGCACTATCTAACGCTTAGTAAGTGAACAGAAGGAGCCTGCAGTCAGTTACAGGTAATAACGATGATATGTGCAACGACCCGCAGGGAGAGATGACAGCACCGCGGAACTAAAATTATGGTCTCCCTGCATCGTGTTACATGCTATCCACGGTCAAAATCTCCGGATCTGTTTGTGCTTGTACCAAAAAACACCTTAAAACCGATACCTCAGTAATTTAGTATCGAGCCATAGTTGCCGTGACGTTTTTTCAGTAAGATACGATTATTACACCAATGTACATATTATCATTTTCTACTGTACAGTCCACCAGCAGTTAATCTGCATATGCAGCCGTTTCCGTTTCCACTTTCCGGAAAGATACAGTGCAATGGACGTCATATATTACGCTACCGAATATTGGCCAATAGTTCATCAGGATTTTCTGATTGACATGAAATAAACCAATAAATATATGTCGTGTCATTCCTCAGACCAATCAAATTTCAGAATTACTGATACCCCTTAAATACTTTCCGGAGAAAGCGAACAGGAAGTCTTCACTACAGTATTGCGCCTAAGCGATACAGTTAGTGTCTTATAGTAATAACAGCAGTGGAAATTAGAGGAGAGACCGTTTGCTCTGAATATTATATTGCGAAATACTGAAATACCCTCAACGAATTGTTCAGAAATGAGAAGTATTCAGTCATATACCGGGAAACGTGAGACGACTGAACTGACAGACAGCACAAGTTATTGAAGAACCGGTGCTGCCAGTTTTAACTGCGAAGTTTCAGAAGAATACGGGGGAAATCGGTATTCTGCAAATCAAGGTGAGATCGTGCTTCGACTCTCCGTGGTTAAACATGTATCTGTTGGGCTGTCGATTTTCAATGACACCGACAGACACAGATTGAGGAGAAAATGCGCAGCGACGATACTGCCAGCAACCCTGCGATTTGCATGTGACCCGCACGGCGACCAGGGCTTCCCACATGGGCACTGATACCGGCCAGCTTTCAGTACTTTCCATGAGTCTTAACTAATATATGGTCGATTTGCCTGTTATCTCTCACCGACATGGCTTCTGTCGCATGCCCTTGTGCCTGATACACACCGCAGGCCGTAATACGGCACCTGATGCAAAAAAAAAAGCATGGGCTGTTACCGATTGTTACCGATTGCTTTATTTGACATTTCCACGTACATTCACTACCTTCCTGCTCTTCTGACGAAACTCTGTGAACTCATAAAGGATGCATAAAAAGTTCACTGTCGATTACGTTATAATTGAACGGAAGGGGGTGTACCCATTTACTGGGACTAATAATGACCCTTGTCACCCAGTAAACTCATCTAATTGAGTGACCTAGTGAATAAGTGCAACCCCCAGGAGGCTGGACTAGTAGGCATACGGATGGCCAGTAAAGTTTGTCACGATGCTCTTTTACAAAGGTTAGTTCTGCAGTCTTGTAAGCGGAATCGCAGGTTGCAATGTGATCGCTCTGCCCTGAGCAAAAAAGGCTGCTCTTTCGGGGCTTAATTTCACGTTAGCCATCAAAGCTCGAAATCGCACAAACGTCGCTTTGTTCTAAGTGCTGTAGTAAACCATCAAGGAGCTATTTAGACCTGGTATAGGTAAACCTTTAAGCTGTTAGTCTTAACGAACACATCTTCGCCTTTTCAAACCGCGCAGTGTTCAGTGAACGCTCAGGCAGTTGTGTTCTTTGAGAAAAGGCATCTAACCTTTGTCAGGTAATCAATGCTCCATTGTTTGGAAAGCACTTCGAAATTTGACAAGACCAGCCGAGCCTGAAGACACATTTTTAAAGCCCTCAGCAGAACAGTAGTTCTTTATTTTTGACTCCTGCATATCACATGCTGGCGACACTTGCTGATGTTTGGCTTTTTTTGCTGCTCCTAAAAGCAGGCAGAGGTTTTGTGTGCAGGGATTCTACAATAACAAAGCGAGAAAATATGCTAATATGTCCGCTTTTGGTTGACGGCCTGTGGTTTTGTGAAAGAACTCATTGATTTGGGCTTTTTTTTTTCTTTTTAATTGGCACTAAAGGTTTGCCTAAAGGTGTTTTTTGTGGGCATATGGTTCCACTGTGAGTCTTTGCTGGTGAGTGGTGGGAGGGCAGATTGTCATTCTGAGCCCCCGGGAGCAGGTCTAGTTAGTTACACAACCCTTTCCGGCAGCTAAGGCACTGGAGAGCCGGTCGCCTGGAGGTTTGTTCGGCTGCCTTCTGTGACATCACTTCCTGTCTTCTATAGAGCGACATTGCGATGTTTGTGCAGTGCCGCTCCAGACTGCCAGCTCTCCTTTGCTATTGCATAAATGCAGCAAGCCAGTACCTGCTCCGGGTTGGTGGCAGTGGGCCCCGCAGACCTCACTATAGATGTCTTTCTGTTGCCACAGGCTGCTGCGGCAATGAAAAGCCCCGTGGGTGGCGCAGACCTCAGCACCCCTACATGGTCATGAATTCGGTGTCCCCCAGCGCAGCGCAATACCTGGGGGGCGGCCTGCAGGACGAGGGCCTGGCTTCGCACCCCGATGGCTACCGGGCTCCGGCCCGTGACCCCCGGGGACATTTCGGCTATGGGTCGGGCTCCGATGGGGGCAGGGAGGCAGCGGAGGAGCCTGACGAGGTGGACCGGCTCAAGGCAAAGCTGATGTCTGCCTGGAACAACATGAAATACGGTGAGCGGGGCCTGGAGGGGCCCGAGGGAGGGCCGCCAACGCCGCTCTGCCCAGAAACACGTCCCGCGTGTGTATAGTGTATTAGTTTCTGGAGTTTGACAAGTAAAACATTACAATGCAAAGGTCATGGGTTTGAATCCCAGGGAGCATGCATAAATTGTAAACCCTCTAACCCCCATTTGTATAAAAGTGTCACATAAATGTAAAATGTGTAGAGTAGCTGCGAGCTGGTTTATATGTCACTGGGAAATATCTATTACTATTTGTGTGTTTGGGTTCCCAGGCTGGTCTGTCAAATCAAAAACCAGCTTTAACAAGACCGCACCCCTGACGCTGCTGGGACACTCCTACCTACTGAATCATGAAGGTGAGCAGTTTGTGTGTTTGTTGGGGGGGGGGTCTCTGCCAGGCTTCTTTGTGTCAGCTCAGTGGGTCAGTCTGCCCTCTAGAGTGATATAAAGTTGTGGGCTCTGATACCGTAACGCTCAGTAGGAGGGGTGCTCTTTAGCCAGCTGGGCGTGTTTTCCCCTTGCGAGCGGCACCGGCCGGTTGTGATTGGCTGTTTTCCGCCTCAGATGAAGTGGAGCGGTTCAGCCGGACCTTCGTCTCCCGCCTGTGGCTGACCTACCGGCGCGAGTTCCAGCAGCTCGAGGGCTCGACGTGGACCACGGACTGCGGCTGGGGCTGCATGCTGCGCAGCGGACAGATGCTGCTGGCCCAGGGGCTGCTAATGCACCTGCTGCCCCCAGGTCAGGAAATATCGCAGGAAATGCCATTGGGCCTGAGGCTGCGACTGCTTCTGCTTTTCCTAAAGTTACATTGTGGTTTAGTCCTTGAGCTGTAGGGATTCTACAGACTCCTAGTCGCTTATTAATGCCCATTAATGGTCGTTCTGCTGTCTGCCTCATACTTCCTTGTTTTTTTTATCCCTCTTGGATCCATGTTCGGAGGCCGTCTCATGAATGGCGCTGGTGACCGTAGCTCTGTCTCTGCCCACCAGGCTGGGCGTGGCTCGACGGACAGCAGCTCACAGACGTGGAATTTGAGATCCTAAAGCCTTGTTCTCCGTCACGGAGCTCGGGGGTCTCGCTGCCCGCGTTTCCTTCTTCCCGGCACCCTCCCCAGGGACGCAGGGGCACCGCAGAGGTGTCGAAGAGAGCCCCCGTTTGGAGACGCTCCAGAGAGACCAGCCGGGACAGGCAGGCGGATGTCATGCACCGTCGGGTGGTATGCTGGTTCGGGGATCATCCCAGTGCTCCGTTTGGGGTGCACCAGCTGGTCGAGCTGGGCAAGAGTTCAGGGAAGAAGGCTGGGGACTGGTACGGACCCTCCATCGTCGCCCACATACTGCGGTGAGTCTCTGTGATCTTGATGTTGACGGCATGTGTTGGTCCCACGTTGAAGGGATGACTTAGTCAAGTGTGTGTGTGTGTGTGTGTGGGAACACAGCTTTTCTCTTTCTTCCTTCTGTCCATCCTTCCTTCCTTCACTGCCCTCAATGGATTCCTGTCACAGCAGCTCTCATATCTTTTTGTTTATTATTTTCTTGTACTTTTCATATATTGGAAGTTTTTTGTTTTTCCCTGGTATCTTTTTACCTTGCGTTCTGATGAATTTCCCTTCCAAATTTCCCCCTGGGATACATTGATCCGTTTTAAGGTGTTAATGAACCATCTAAATGTGAGTTTTATTTTCCCTCCCCCTTCAGAAAAGCAGTGGATAAGACGTCTGAGCTGCCCAATCTGACTGTGTATGTAGCTCAGGATTGTACAGGTATGTTGATCTTTTGGCATTTTCCGAAATTAATCGGTCAAACCAGTCATTCAGGCTCTTGTTCCCAACCACACAATCGCCACTTTCCTGTCTTTGCAGTGTATAAGGAGGATGTTATGCGGCTGTGTGACGGTTCTCAGTCTGAGGGCTCCTCTCAGTCCGGTTCAGGGTGGAAGTCTGTTATCGTACTGGTCCCAGTTCGACTGGGCGGAGAATCCCTGAACCCGTCCTACATCGACTGCGTCAAGGTAGGGAGGGGCTCCTCGCCGGTCTTCTGCCTCTCACGTCTTTGAGGAAGTGCTGGGGGAGGAGCTAACCCTTCGTGTCTCATCTTCGTCATTCTAGAACATTCTCGGGTTAGACTGCTGCATCGGCATCATCGGTGGAAAGCCCAAGCATTCCCTCTTCTTCATCGGCTTCCAGGGTGAGAGCGCTCTCCCTCGTCTTCCTCTCTCGCTCCCCAGCCTTCTGCCTTTTCGCTCAGTGAGTCCTGTCTGTCCTCCAGATGATCAGCTGCTGTATCTGGACCCGCACTACTGTCAGTCCGTGGTGGATGTCACCCAGGACAACTTCCCACTGGAGGTAAGAGCGTCCCCAGTGCAGTCTGTTAGTCGGGCAGTCGAGGCTCATTAGGAACATTCTGGATGGTTTCAGAGAAATAAGTAACTAATTTGTGAACGTAAGGAAAAGCTACGGAGTTCTGTGTCCGATGTTTGAAGATTGAGTATTTGAGCTGTATCAGTTTCTGTTCTACTTATCTCAAGTGGAATATGTGACTGTCTTGTATTGAAGTAGAAGATCCTTAATTTTAAATAAAGCAGATCTCAAATTTCTCCTTTCGGTCTCGTCATCACAAACAGTCCTGCATTTCACCGCATGTATGACGCATTAAGTTTGACTTAAGCGGCAATGAGACCGCTGTGCACTAAATGACAAGGGTTGACCTTCGACCCTTCTGTCTGCCCCCGCAGTCATTTCACTGTCACTCTCCGCGGAAGATGAGCTTCGGCCGAATGGACCCCAGCTGCACCATTGGCTTCTACGCCAAAAGCCAGAAAGACTTTGAGTCTCTCTGCACCGTGGTCAGCGCGGTGAGTTTCCATTTTCACTTCCCCAAAGAGAAGTAGAGAAACTTTGGCTTTTTTGGCCAACAATCCACTTTTATAATTGGGGCTCTTTGGAGGCGTCGCCCAATTCAGTCCTCGGGGACCCACAGCCGGTCCACATTTTTGCTCCCTGCTGGGAAGCAAAAATGTGGCCAATCGGCAGGAAGCT
>JABFEB020000092.1:7213668-7225083 GCA_019775895.2 Stomatorhinus ivindoensis | reverse complement strand
ACGGGCTGCCCCCCCCCCCCCCCCCCCCAGGCCTTCTTCTCAGGCTTCATCAGATATGATGTATTTAATAATTAAACACCCTCATGACATGGAATTTTGTGAAAGGGTTTGCTACACAAGTGGCAAATGGGAATAATGTCTGTGTTTGTTTTTCTTTCCTCCCTGCCCCCCCCTCCCAGGCCATTGAGGAGGGCACGCTAGAGGAGATAGAAGAGGAGGTGCGTCACAAGAAGACCACCCGCAAGCGCAAGCGGGACCGCGACCCCGCCATGCCTGGCTCCAGCGGCACCCGCAGCCGGGACTGGGACGAGGAGAGCAAGCGACAGAAGAAGCGAGGGCGCCCCCCGGTGGAGAAGAGGTCACCCAACCCCCCGAATCTCACCAAGAAGATGAGGAAGATCGTGGACGCTGTTGTCAAGTACAAGGACAGGTGAGGAGGTAGTGGTGTCTGCCAGGCAGAAACGCGGGAGTTTGCAGCCGGGACAATATTTACACCATATTTTTTTCTAAATAGGTGCATTTTATGCAGCATCCTTCAGAATATAGAGCATAAAAACTAGCCCCCCCCCCCCCAGAGTGATAGGATGACTGGTTTCTGGCCCTCTGATAGGTGGGGCCCGTGACGGCGCTGTATCTGCATCGCTCTTCACTGTTTCTATGACGACGCCATAGTAACACCCGGTCCCCCTCCCCCCCCCCCATTCCGCGCAGCAGTAATGGACGGCAGCTCAGCGAGGTCTTCATCCAGCTACCGTCCCGCAAGGAGCTGCCGGAGTATTACGAGCTCATCCGCCGGCCCGTCGACTTCCGCAAGATCAAGGTACCCCCAGCCACAGCCAGCCATTTCCCGCTAAGAATACACCCCCCCACTCCGGTGCCATACCCGCGTGAACCAGGGCCCCCGCTGTCCTTACGCAGGAGCGGATCCGCAGCCACCGGTACCGCGGCCTCAACGACCTGGAGAAAGACGTGATGCTTCTGTGCCAGAACGCGCAGACCTTCAACCTGGAGGGCTCCCTGGTGAGGCTCGCACGCCGCCGCCGCCCCCCCTTAACCCCGCCGTCCGGCCGGGCTTCACGCTGCCGCCTGCCTCTGTGTTCCCACGGCAACCGATCCCGCAGATCTACGAGGACTCCATAGTGCTGCAGTCCGTCTTCACCAGCGTCCGACAGAAGATCGAGAAGGAGGAGGACACGGACAGCGATGACAGTGACGAGGAAGAGGAGGAGGTAGACGATGGCTCCGAGTCTGAGTGTAAGCGCTCCCGTGGTTATCCCTAACAAGCGAAATGCCACACCTGTTGTTTTGGTATGTGGCCACAAGGGGGCAGTCTGCTCAAAACCATAAATAAATTGCAGCTTTTCAGAAGCACAACTCTGGAAAAAATTATCAGACCACTCACATATTTTTTTTAAGAATCTGCATTGTTAAAATCCTGGTTTAGTCGTGGTTCTGCTGGCAGGAGGCTACGCTGAGCGGCAGGTTGCTTCCAGGTTCAAAGTTTCTGCAGCAGTACTCAAGAACAAAGTGAAGCAGGAGACACTGGGAACAACCAGGAACCAGCCAGGTAGAGGGAGGAAGCGACTTTATAATGGCAGAGATGACCGTTAAGTTATCCAGCAGTATCTCATGAATCAGAGGATGGCATCAAGTGACCTTCAAAAGGAATGGGAAACATTAAGCGCAGGTGTGAAGTGCGCCGCTAGGGCATCAGCAAAACGTAAAATTGTGTTGTGGTCTCTTAATTTTTTCCATGGCTGTATATATAGCAGCTGTAGCATTTCTTCTGTGTGTCAGTGACTCGCCATGTAACTCGGTCCTCAGCCCGGTCTGTGAGGGTGAAGATAAGACTGGGGAAGAAGGAGAAGGGGCAGGACCGGGGGAAGGGCCGTCGCAGGACAGTGCGCAGCTCCCGCGCCAAGCCGGTGGTGAGCGATGACGACAGCGAGGAGGAGCAGGAGGAGGTGAGCCGCACACACACACACACACGTGCACACACACGCACGCGCACACACACAGTCACTGTTTGGAGGAACAGGCTGCTTGCGATGCCATGCAGGTGTACTTACTCAAGTGCCCACTGAACGTGAAAGTACAAACGTGTTCAGAAGGAGAGCCTGTTTAACAACAGGAACCTGACCCATGCTGGCTTGCAGTCATGTGATGCGGTCATGTGATGCGGTCACATCACCTTCCCGTTCACGCTTTTCCTCAGGAACATTCGGTGAGCGGCAGCGAGGACGACTGAGCTGCACTCCGAAGGACCAAATCAACTCTCCAGCCTGCATCCGGCCATATTTTCGACCGGATTAATGGCAGGAAGTATAGGCAGTGTGGGAAAGGGAGTAAATGTGTTTAGATAAACTGTTTCTAGTGAATAATGTATTCAGTGTTTAGATAATCAAAGAGAACCCCCAACAGCCCCCACTTCCATATGTGACCCAGATGTCGTCCCGTTTCTGGCATGCATGGTGATTTTTCTCTTGTTCAGTGGTGTTTTTGAGCCGCCTTGGAGCCGAATCGTGCTCTGCGGCGACACCCGTACCTTCAGTTCTTTGTGAATTAACTTTGTGATTTTTCAGTGGCGGAGCTGTTTGGCCCTGATACTGGGCCCGTAGCCATCCCAGATGCACACACATCTGCAGGAGCACATTGTGACCTGTCGCCCTCCATCCTCCTCGTAGTTCAACTTAAGAAGAGCGAAAATGCAGCCGGCCCCGCATGTTCGACATGCCCCGCCCCCTTCAAGCAAGAGGGGCGGAGTCATGAAGGAAAGAGGCTGATTTTACCTGCAGGCAAACTCACTTATTCCTCCAATAAAAGGGTCTTGCAAACAGTGTCTCTCATCCTGGTTATTGCTGCCGCTGCATGAATTACCCAGATGGCGTCTAAATATACGTGAGCTGCGTCGTATTTGTGACCTCAGGATAATCTCCTCATCAGTAGAAACATTCTTCTGCAGGATGATTCAGTGAATCTGAAGGATGTGGTCTAATGTCAGATCTCAGGTTCAATGACATTAGATGGCATTGAGTTAATGTTTCAAAAGTGGCATTGAGGAGTTAAACATGTTTACTTTATGTAGTTCTATAGTTTTAGTGAGTTATAATGCATATGCATTAGAAAATGTCAGTCATTTATCAAATTGCGTGCATGACTAATTAAAGACTAATTAAAAAGATTAAATTGTAAAAAAGAATGACAAGGTATGTTGCAAGATAAGGTATATAAAACTAATTCAAATAGTAGAGCCTTTTTTTGTGAGTGAGTGTCGTGCGTGTTAAGGTTTGAAGACGGATGGTTAGATGCATGTGTAAAAATATACATAAATTAGTAACAGATATAAGGGCAAGTTCACAGATTATGTTAAGCAGGATAAATGTGTTTGCGGCTAAACAGGGTCATAAACATGCTGGCATAATCTCATGCGTCAGATTCTGTATTCTTGATTTATTGAAAAAGCTTCAAGCTTATGTTGTTGATTTTAGTTGGTGCTTTGAAGGCACATTGATTTTAGAGGTGCTTTGCAACTTGATCTCTGAAGCCTCTTGATTAGTGTCTGGTTTCTCAGTTTCCTGACTTCGAGGAAACCCGTCCTGGAAGATTCCAGTTGTCGACGCTTCTCAGTGACCTGATAGTTTCTCCTTTTCATTTCGCTGCATGGTGTTTTGAGAAGCCTCAAAGTCGCTCGCGTCACTCTGACGCAGCGCATACCTGAGGCTGCCTGAATCTCTGCAGTACGTAACACATGATATATCTAGTTAAAATTGCTTTTGCAACTAGATATCATATTCAGTCCCAGTCTGACGCTGTAGGTCTGTTGGGAAGTGTACAGAAGATTAGGGGTCTACCTAAAAGTTCTACCCCACTGTCCAATTTTACATATAACTTTACACGTTCAAGGGCCCCTGTAAAGTGCTGGACCCCCTGAATCTGCCATACCTCCCCAATTTGGGTGTGTAATGCTCTTTAGGACCCTGAAAGATACGTCAGCACAAAGCACTGACAAAGGCATGCATTGTTTCTGAGATGTAATGATATTTTTAGGCTACATTTTGGCCAATGTTTGTTTTCTCTCTGTGGTGTAAGTTGTGAAATTAAGAGGCTTTTTAGAGCTTAGGCTGAGAAAATGGAGGGAACAGAGAGGATGGTGGGGGGGTGAGGGTGAGGCGGGATGTGGCATTATGGGAAAGCAGGATGACTTTCATCACACAGTTGTGAAAAATTCAGATAATAAAACGTAGCATCCCCCCTTCCTACACATACACCTGAACGAACATTTCCATCTTCTCTAATGCGGAGTAGCCCCATTCCGCATGCATCTCATTGTGACAGCACGCTAACTGGTGGCCCAAAAGGGAAATTCTGATCCCCGGTGCTAGCGGGCTACCTCATTCTTCCAGGAAATCCCCATTATTTTGGTATTCCCGCCCCCTCATCAGGCCCAGTGGGAAATCTGATCAGTCATTATAGATTTACTGCAGAAAAGGAGCAGTAGGTTCGAAGTTTGAAGGCCGTGTTTTATGCTACACAATTTAAGCATTTTATGGCGCATATTACTGTCCACGTCCGGTTTAGAGCTCCTGGCAGAACTTCTACAGTCATAAAGAGGCATTTAGTTCCTCAGGCCTCTCAATAAAATGTCTGCAGAGGGTTTCATCTTATCTAACCTGTAGTAACGATTATTATTCTTTTTAATGGTGGTTATAACGGTGATTACTGATCTGACACCTCCAGTTGCAGCTCCACTGGTAGTTGCCCTCATTCTGAGTTTTCCACAGTCCCGCCGCGGACCCACAAGGTCATGGTGCACATCTGCAATAATCCGGGCACAAGGACAGAGAAGTCATTTCATTCTGATGGCCAAGGACGGTGGTGATAAAAACTGCTCCCTCGTGTATATCCTCCTGAGACCCAAGGAAAAAGTGTCTTCCAGTTTTAGGTTAATTGTCAGACATGTTTTTTCAAATTAATTTTTATTTTTAATTTCACAGCATGTCCTCTTTAGTGTACAACAGGACTAAATATGTTTCCTTACATCAGTGAAAAGATAGATGCAAAAACAAAGTGTCCACTGCAATGGACATAAATGAATGGGTGGGTGGGTCTCAGGAGGTTAAACTCATCATTTAGTTAAACTAAATGATGTGTAAAAGAAGAGTAGTGAGATCCTGAATGCTGGGCTCAGCGCTGACACTCGATGGTTCCAGTGGGAGAGCTTCAGCTGCACCATCTTCCTGGGGCCCCCCCCCCCCCCCTCTGCAGAAAGTTTGTGGTTTTGGCTGTACAGTCTGAGCTTCCCAGTTTATGACAGGGTGGGTCAGGCTGGAAGCCAAAACCTGGAAGGGCAGGTAGGGCAAGTCTGGGGTGCTCTCTTTTGGGAGGTGCTAAGTATGAGTAGATAGGAGGAGAGGTGTGGAGCAGGAGGGCGGGGGCTGGGACTAGGAGTGACTGTGGGTATTAAAATGGATTAAGATTGATCTTTACAAATGTTTTGTGTCTTTTACAGTGAGTGGAGCTGATGCTTCACCCATGCAGACACTGGACCGGATTTAAAATAAAAAGATTTGGATTATTATCATGTTACTTCGGCTGGTTCACTAATAACCGGCATCCCAGCCAAGGTGCCGCCCCCCTTACAGCCTGTGCTGCCTGGGATTAGTTCCAGCCCACCCCCCCCCCAACCATGACGAATTTATGTATTATATCAGACACATGGGAGGCTTGGACCTTGAATCTATAAGCTTACATGTACGTATGTGTACTTAAGCACAATGCTACATGTGTCCCTTGTGCCTCAGGAGAGAATATTCAGACTTGGCTACTTCAGCCAATTACATTTCAATTACATGTATTTATTTTGCATGAGCGTTTCTCCAAATGACGCAGGTAATGGAAAAACGCCTACAGCTGTCAATGAGCCACCAAATGCTGCAAATCTGAGCTTCCAATGAGAGGCCAGAACTCAGCACATGATACCTGTGGGAAGAAACCTCCCCTTTGCAATCAGAACGCTGCAAACTTGGGCAGACTCTAATAAATAAAATAAATCCATCAGTATATATTGTATATACAGTAGTTTGAGGCTTTATAACAGAGAGGGGCCGTGTGGTTGTGATCAGAAGGTTGTGGGTTTGAATCCTGCAGGTGACAGAGATTTCACTGTTAGGCCAGGTGTCTCACACTAAGGGAATGTGAACCATTTAAGGCATGTTAAGGGCTCTAACTGAATCTGTTCTTGAAAGAGACTGGAATGGTTGTTGAGCAAGTAACCACTGTTAAAGGTGAATTAATTATTACAAGGGTTAAATCCTGTGGTAAAGGGCAGGTAAGTCATGCTATTTGCTTAAACATATTTGTTACCTGGCAATGAGTCGTAAGGGAAACGGACCGCAGGTGTGTGTCTAATCACACAAATCCCGCTCTGCCTGTTTCAGAATAAGGATTCACCTTCGGGAATTAGGTGGGGTGGCATGGAAATTAATTTTAAAAACTCATAACTTCAAACTGTCACTTTCTCCTGTAATCAGCATCTCCCTTCACTGCAACGACGTCAAGGGATCGAGAAGAATAGAGAACGTATTGCGCAATTTTTATAAGAATGAGCCTAGAGCCAAGTTATGCGGACGCTGTAAAGCTTTCGCGATCCGCGTCTCTGGCTAACAAACAGACGCATGAAGAAATGTCAAGCTAATCTCTGAATTGTGTGTATCTGGCATGCTGGGTGGGTTGGATGTTACGCCCCCCAGAGATTTTTTTTCTGTTTAACCATAATGGGATTTCCTGTTTCCTCTGCAGTGTTCTGGCCGTTTTCCCAGTCAGATTCATATTGTATCATAAAGCACTGTGACAATGTACGATGCTTTTAAATATTTAAGTGTTTTGGAACAGCTATGTGGGAAAAGGAGCTATACAACAAAAAAATAATAATTGAAATGCAAGCACGCCTCGAGATCATGCAAATAACCCCCATGCATTCAAAACTTTTTCATCAGTCTGTCTTGCCTCACCCTGCATTTCAGATTCCTGCTTCCAGTTGTCAGCACTACGTGAATGCTGCCGCACCCAAAACTGATCTATTCCTCATCTACTTGAAGAGAAAATATACCTCCATCCATCAACCTTTATTATTATAATTAAAAGATTACTCCTTTGATTTCTTCAAGAAGAACTTATCGGGGAAATATCTGTAGGCTATAGCCTACACCTGTCAGTGTCTGTGATTTATTAATAACATTAATCTCTAATGTGTTTCTTTTTATTGAAACCAAATTTCAATGGGTCTAATGTTCTTATCGCGCTGTCAGCATCAATTTGTCTACCTGTGCCCCCCCAGAACGCAGAACTACTCTGGTCAACCATGCCCCATTACCTCTATTCATTCTTTCAGTCATTTCCTGTAACCGCTTATCCTATCCAGGGTGGCGGGGGGTCCTGAGCCTTTCCCGGAGGCTACGGGCGCGAGGCAGGGAACAACCCAGGACGGGACGCCAGCCCATCGCAGGCCAAACTCACACATCTTTCACACTTACGGGCAATTTGGTGACTCTAATTAACCTCATCATGCTTTTGACTGTGGGGGGAAACCGGAGCACCCGGAGGAAACCCCACGATGACATGGGGAGAACTTGCGAACTCCACACACATGGAGCCATGGGGTTCGAACTCTGGATCTATATTCTTTATGATATTTTTATACATGAGCGCAACAAGGTCATGATTCAGCATTTTCCAAAAGGATTCGAGATCTATAAAATTGCTTTTGTTCCTGTGCTACAAAGACACCACAATCCCCTTTAACACTGCAGCATAATACAGACGGATACGTTGGCTCTTTGCCAAGATTGCCCCAGCATTTAATTGGAAAGATTATTATATGCTTTACGATTAAAATAAAAATCTAAAAACAAGCTGAAGTTAACGTTGTCCCACGCCCATTTCAGCCACCCCCAACGCTGATCTACAGAAACAAAAGATTAACGGTACCTTTAACATTCATATATTAGGATTTCATGCAAAGCCACACCCCCTGGTTATGATGTAGCGCATTTTCACATATCGTACCACTCTCGAGACCCCGCCCAGGCGACGGCAGCATTGAAATTCACTGGAAATCAGTAACTCACGTTGCTGGCCGCTCAGCGAAATACTGTGGCATAATATTTTTGTAATAAAACGAAGTCAAAAACCGACTACAAAATATGGGATGGAAATTGTGCTGTTCGGTACTCTTGATTTGTTTCCTCGTGCAAGCACGTAAGTTACCAGCTAAACTATGTTGGGAGCTACAGTTAAGTGATAATATACCAGCTTGTCCACGAATGCCTTTTATTTCTTCAATGATCAGTTTCTGCTGACATAAGTGTGTTTGCAAGTCATATAAGCAAGTGGTAAATACTGTGTAAATAAATTCAAAGATAATGTTTTCCAGTACTTGTCAAAACTTTTAATAATGTATTTTTAATAATGTAAGTTTAAATCGTCAAAACAATATAAACGAGTGATTTGGTTATGCTTTTTATTTTACTCTATCCGCTTGCAACTCGAGGAAATAGAGTAAATTTTACCGGTCTATTTATGAATGGGAATTTTACGCGATTCTGATTGGCTCTGAATGAAGAACGTGAGTAACACGCGGCAGAGGGGGAAAAAGGGATCACTGATTATGAAAGTGTCGTTTTATAAAATAAATTGTATTAGACGAGCCGACAGTTTAGCTCGGACACCACCGTAATACCGTCCCAGGTACAGTTTAACGCTGAAATGATTTTATTTAAATCGAGGCGTGGTCTGGGGCGTGTCAGGGTTGCGCGTCGGCAGATACGAAAAATGCATCGAAAAACGGAGCAAGCATTTCTTGCACAAATAAACGCAGTGGTTTTGTTGCCATTTTAAGTTTTTTTCTATTTGTCTTTTTTTCGCTAAAATACTAACATAAATGTAATGGTCTACGTGTTTCCTCAGTGCTGGTATGGCTGGTTGTGAAATATTTATTGCAATTACTTGTCATATTTTGGGATTTTATTGCAACCAACTTGAGTGCTTCACTTCTCACTGAAAATCCAATAATCTATACTGTAATGTAGCCTGCTGTTGCGAATGTGTACAAGGCAGTTTTATGGTAAAATATACCACGTCATTAAACTAGGGGGACGCTGATTCACTAAATCACCAAAGTGATTATCGAATTATTATTCGGTTTGAATCTATTGAGAAATGAATATTATACATGGACATTATCAGCGCTCTGTTAGCTCAGAAGTTCAGTTTTATTGCTGATTAAAAGCCTGTTCTAGTGCTCAACTCTTCCAACCGCATATTAGGGAGTAGGAAGTGTCATGACAACTAACTTAGTTTCCCTTGACAAATGCACACTGAGGCTCTGGTAACTTCAGACTTACCTCTATCAGTTTACTTGAACCACAAGTAGATTACGTTGTGAACTCTGGTTGCTGTTGATCATAATGCAGTGAACTGTATTAAGCTGGCCTTTTACGTTGGTTAAAGCAATGATTACGGGCATGTATCAAGCCAATATAGATATTTGACCTATTTGTTTATTTTATGTTTATTTTAAGATCAGCCCAACATTTTGAACCGATAATGTAAATTGATAAACGTTCGTTCTGTTGCAAAATGGCACACGTATGACAGGACAAGTAGATTACGTTGTTAACTCTGGTTGCTGTTGATCATAATGCAGTGAACTGTATTAAGCTGGCCTTTTACATTGGTTAAAGCAATGATTACGGGCATGTATCAAGCCAATATAGATATTTGACCTATTTGTTTATTTTATGTTTATTTTAAGATCAGCCCAACATTTTGGACCGATAATGTAAATTGATAACAAACGTTCGTTCTGTTGCAAAATGGCACATGTATGACAGGACAAGTCAGCTTCCATTCAAGCATTTATGTGAAAAGCAGGCACCTGTTCGTACCCTCTCTGGTTTACACATTAACCTCAGGCCGTTAAACCATCATCTCCCAACCTCCCCAATGGTGGTATGTGTGTACACAGGTTCTTTTGTGACGCAAGTGGCTAGAAATGTGTAACGTCACACTTTTGCGGGCATTCAGGCTGCGTTGTAGCGGAGAGCATGTCGGCTCTCTTGACGGCCGTTCAGTTTGACTCCAAAGCTACGCCCTGTTATGGTCTGGAGACTGAGCTGTGCCGTTGTGTTCTTAGTCCAGCCCTTCCGCTCCCAGCTTCTTCATATCCTATCGCATAATTACCCCCTGAAATCTAAGGCTCCTTCTCCAGGAAATAGCTTGATAGTGTCCCTCGGTTTGGATGCAAATCTGTTGACCGGCTTGATTAATTTTGACTTTGATCTGAAATTTTGAACCAGACTGTTAATAAACTGTATTGGAGTCTTTGAAGTGTTCATGAGGGCTTATTGTAAGGGAATCTCCCCAAAGTTAGGTGCGGGGCAGCTCTGCTATGTAATGATGTTTCAGTTAAATTGGGTCTCTAAATCGCGTGTGAGAAAATACAGGCGTTTAGCGACGTATCGACGTATCAACTCCTTCCTCCCTGAAATGTTTTTGTTATCAATCAGGCATGTAGCCAGGTAATAAGATTACAAGTTTATACCCACGGTGAAATTTTGTTCAGCCACCCCAGTCGGAGGGAGAACCCTGGGTTAGCAGAAAATATGGTTGCCAGACCCCCCCACAAAATTTATTTCTGGCTACAGGCCTGGGAGGAGCATAGAGATGTACAAACACAGCATGATACTTCACAGCACCACCAGGAACGGGTGGGGGGTGCTGCCCAATCATTTCAACAAATCTGGATCTCCAGTGAATTTGATATTAAAGGGCGCTGCCCATCCGGTGCCAGTCGCCAGCCACCGCCTGATAGGCAAACACAGAGTGGCATTATTAAGACAGAACACACAGCATGTGGCCAATCAATATGTAGATACTATAAAATAAGCGAATGTGTGAGGCGGACACCTCATTACTCAGCAGGGCTATAAAAGCCCAGCTCTCACAGTGTAAACAGCCGGCTCTGTATTACTCTGCCTGTCGCTGCAGTGACACTATTACATGAAGAGACCATACAAAGATCATCACTTTCTGCTGTGGGAGTCATCGCTGCTGCTTTTACTCTCGTCACTCTCTGTATAATGTGTCAGCTGGTTCGATAGTCAATCGCTGTTCATGTATTCTGTGCAGATATGATAAATATCCTTCCCCCTTTTTACATAGCTGGACGCACATATATCTACAACACAACTTCAGAGTCTCAGTTTTGAAGTTCTAGAGTTTCGACTGTAGCGTTGATCTAGTGATACTAATGGAGGAGGAAAGACTATGAACGGAGGCCCCTCGTCTCTGGTTTCATGGTAAGCCTTGGAAATCCTTTTATATCCATCACCTGACATGTACCCTAGTACCGCTTCG
>JABFEB020000092.1:7199187-7212547 GCA_019775895.2 Stomatorhinus ivindoensis | reverse complement strand
CACAAAGCAGGGAACAACCCAGGATGGGGCGCCAACCCATCGCAGGGCACAAAGCAGGGAACAACCCAGGATGGGGCGCCAACCCATCGCAGGGCACAAAGCAGGGAACAACCCAGGATGGGGCGCCAACCCATGAAAGCATCTTCTCCCATTACTGTAAATATATCACAGTCAAACTTAACAAACAGTGCTGGAGAGCTTTTGCCACGTCTCCTCTTCCATCCATCTCAAACATAAACAATTACTCCTGTATTTCCTGGAGAAGCAGCCACCCCTCCTTCTAGCATCCATAGTTTCAGGAATTTCCTTTGGCCCACTCAGCATCCAGTGGTGTGACTGAGTCTCCGCCTACTCCAAGTGCCTTAAAGGCACATGTGGTTTTTGCCCCTAAGGCTTCCCTCACTCATGGATAGTGCTCAGATGTGTGGGCATGTTTGAGTTGGTGCCAGCTTCCTATCAGTTCTCTCATCTTCAGAACATCAGCGACCGTCGCAGGACGTTTCTGGGAGACCATTTTAGGGTGTGGGCTGGATTATGCGGAAAGCCTGAGTCTCAGTGGTCAACAAACCAGATAATTGCTGCAGTGTGGTGGCCTGGTGGTGTATGTGTGCTGGCTGATAACTGGGTATTTGGGGTATTTGAGCACATGACTTCTATGATGCATTTCCTCTTGCCCCGCCCCTGCCATGTCACCTAAGCAACAGCTGAAACACTCCCCACATTACTGTCATAGTACCAGTAAGCAAGTCTCTTAACCAGGCCTATCGCTTAATTATACGCTTTGACTTTTTATTTGTCTGAATATCCATGTCTGCTCTCACCTGATGGCTGTAAACTCCCTCATTGTTGACTAACTAGATATATAATACCCTGATGTTTCCACGGACTCACTGTTAAAACCTCCTCTACATTTGCTGAGACAGGTCTTTTAAAGTCAGACATTTTCGTGGTGGTGCATGTATGTGTTAAAGAATCTTAGATTTTAAGTTGTTATTGTTGAAATACACAATACAGGGAACTAATGAAATAACCCCCTTTCATGAGTTACGCTCTTTCCCGTGTCTTAAAACAGTTGTACGGTTATCATCATACTGTTAAACAGAAATGTAGTTGTTGGCATAGTTTGGCTTGAATGCATGCAGTAATTGCCCTTGTGCCTCACGCAGTACATGCGGCGGCGGAGTGCAGGGGCCGGCAGTTCCAGTGCCGCAGCGGGGACTGCATCCCGATGAACTGGCTGTGCGACGGTGCGGAGGAGTGCGAGGACGGCAGCGACGAGGACAGCGCCACCTGCTGTGAGTAGCAGATATTTAGCTGAAAAAAATCCCGCAGTACAAATCAGGAGATGAAGGGGATATGTTTCTGTGTGCCGGGGCGCCGGTTTGGGTGGACTTATTATGCTGGGGGTGCTAATGGGAGTCTCCTGCCCCCCCATTTCTGCTGCCAGTGGCCAAGACATGTGGACCTGATGAATTCAGCTGTGGGGGTCGATTGAACCAGTGCGTCCCCGCCAAGTGGCGCTGTGACGACAAGGTGGACTGTGAGAATGGGGCCGACGAGGAGGACTGTGGTACGCCGCCCGTGTTTGGCCTCCCCCGGCCGTTTCCTTTATTACTATGCAGCCGGCTCACAGAAAATGTTTCCCCTGCGCCTTCTAGGCCCAAAAAGCTGCCGGGAGGACGAGTTCCAGTGCACAAACGGGAACTGCGTGGCCGAGGGCTTCGTGTGCGATGGAGACGCCGACTGCGAGGACGGCAGCGACGAGGCCGCCTGCGCGCCCGTCACCTGCAATTCCGAAAGCTTCCAGTGCAACGACAGCAGGTGCCTGCCCTACATCTGGAGCTGCGACGGAGATCACGACTGCAGCGACGGCTCCGATGAGACTGTCTCGCTGTGCGGCCACCGGCCCATGCCCACTGGGCCCTGTTCCGCCCTCGAGTTCCAGTGCGCTAGTGGACACTGCATTCACGCCAGCTGGCAGTGCGACGGGGGGCACGACTGCGCAGACGGTTCCGACGAGCTCAATTGCAGTGAGTGACAGACCCCAGTCCTGCCGCATTAGGCCAATAAATTCCAGAGATTTAGGCGGCTTAAGATTTAGGAGCTTCTTTAAATGGAACCAGCTGTGTTATTTAAAAAGTTTACTATCCTGTTAATATTAGTAAGGGCTTTAAGTATAAGAACACTTTTTTGTGTTGATAACTGGTGCAGTGTCATTATCTGTGTGTTTCTCTCTGCTGTACTAATTTTTTAATTACTGGACCGATTCATTGTCCATGTCGTGTTCTTAACTAAAGTGGTGAAAGAAATCAGGTTAAAAATGTAAGCAGGAGTCAGGGGGGTGCTCTCTGTTTTTGTTGGGGCTTTAGGCAGCCATAGGAGGGTTGAGTTTTGGCTGTTCCTTATCGCACCCTCTCCCCCCACCCTCCCAAAGCCAAGCCCACCTGCCGCCCGGACGAGTTCCAGTGCGGCGACGGCACTTGCATCCACGGCAGCCTGCAGTGCAACCATGAGCACAACTGCAAGGACCTCAGTGATGAGCTGGGCTGTGTTCAAGGTCAGCTCGAACCCCCCAACCCTGCTCCAGCCCCGCCCCCTTTTGAGCCCCACCCACCCATGCTGGCCAACGGCTCACTCGCTCTGTCCCGTCCGCAGATACCCACTGCGAGGGCTCCGGAAGGTTCCGGTGTCGTAGCGGGGAATGCGTCAGTGTGCAGAAGGTGTGCAACAAGGTCCGAGATTGCAGGGATTGGTCTGACGAGCCCATTAAGGAGTGCGGTGAGTGTGTTCAATGCCGTCACGTGACAGGAAGTCGATGTTAATGTGTAGGCCTTTTGGATCAACCCCATGGAAACACTAGAATGTGAACACAAGCTGTACTGTCTGCTTCCCAGGCCTGAACGAGTGCCAGGACAATAACGGTGGATGCTCCCACATCTGCCATGACCTGGTGATCGGGTACGAGTGCCTGTGCCCTTCCGGCTTCTACCTGCTGGACGGGAAGCAGTGTGAAGGTGAGGGTCTGTCCATTAGAAAGACAACTTGCCAGCCATGTTTGAACTAAATCCACTGTATCTCATTGGCTGGAGGTGATGAAACAGTTGTTCATTTAGACCAATCGAGTGACAGGGAGAACTCAGCTGCCCCTCCCATCAGCTTCATATAGGGGCTTTGTCACATCATGGAGGTTGTGAGTCACGTGTCGGCCTGTCGATACAGATGTGGACGAGTGCGCTGACCCTGAAACATGCGACCAGATCTGCGTCAACCTGCAGGGAAGCTTCAAGTGTGAGTGTGAGGAAGGATACTGGCTGGACCCGGTCAGCAAGGCCTGCAAGGCGGCTTCTGGTGAGGGTTCCGACTTTAATGATGGGCCTCGAGGTTCTGCTGTCCTCCTGTAGATGGTTCTTTTTACCCTTTCTCTCTGGCTTGGCAGGCACCGTGCCGTACCTGTTCTTCACCAACCGCCACGAGGTGAGGAAGATGACCCTGGACCGCAGGGAGTACACGCGCTTCATTCCACAGCTCAAGAACGTGGTGGCCCTGGATGCCGAGTTCCCAGCCAGCAGGATCTACTGGTCTGACCTCTTCCAGAAGAAGATTTACAGGTCAGTAACCCCACCTGTCCTGGCCTCCTCCAGCCCCTAATGCTTCGTCGCCTTCCACTTCCGGAGCACTTCGCTAAGCTGTTGCATCCCCTTCGCACATCTTCCTCACAAGCTCTTCGTCTTTCTCAGAACAGACATAGAGTCGGCCGCTAACCCCTCCAGCCACCGTGCCGTGATCGACACCGGCATCGGGGCGCCGGAGGGACTGGCCATCGACTGGGTCCACGGCAACATCTACTGGACGGACAGTGTGTACGGCACCATCTCCGTGGCAACATCTGATGGAGCCCGACGCAAGACGCTCATTACGCACGGCCTGGTCAAGCCCCGAGCCATTGTGGTCGACCCAGAACGCAAGTACGTCTCACTGGCTGGACCGATACTCTGGGATCAAGGCTCTACCTTCCTGACTGTGTCATTACTGACTTCAAAATTACTAACATAAATACTGAAGAATTATATTAATAGTCTTTATAGATTAAAATATAATTGGTACACCATCAATGTATAAATTAACTACATATACCTCAGACAGACACTTTTTTAAAGAATTTTTTGTACTGATATGTGAATTAGCATTGTAATTTGCACCAAGCCTTTTATCAGAGGATTCTGGGCCGTGTGAGTCTCACTGAGTACTTACTGAGTACTCTTTTACAGTTACATGTACTGGACAGACTGGGGAACCCCAGCCAAGATCGAGAAGGGGGGGCTGAACGGAGCCGGCCGTACCGCCCTGGTGACGGACGGCATCGAATGGCCCAATGGCATCACACTGGGTAAGAGTCAGGCAAAGACTCCTCTGCGTTCCACTTCTCAGAAAGGCTGAAGTGGATCAATAGTAGAAAGGCTGACGTGTGTCTGTGTGTCTGCATGGGCGTACTCCGTCCTAACCCCGTCCCCTCCATGTATCGCCCCTGTCAGACTTGCTGAACCAGCGCCTCTACTGGGTGGATTCGAAGATGCACACCCTCTCCAGCCTTGATATCAATGGGGGCACTCGGCACACGCTAATCATCGACGAACACAAGCTGCTGCACCCCATCTCACTAGCCGTCTTCGAGGCAAGTGTGATTTCCGGAAGTTTCTGCCTTCTGCTCATTCGGGAGTCCTGGCCTTTCTGCGGCGTATAAATAGTTATTTAGCTGACCTACGTTTTAATTTTAATTCAGGAGAAAGTGTTCTGGACTGACGTCGGCAGCAACTCCATTTTCAGCGCTAACCGCTTGACGGGACATGACATCACAGCGGTCGCTCAGAATCTAGTCTCCCCCGAGGATATCGTGCTGTATCACAACCTGAAGCAGCCTGCAGGTATGGGAAAAACCCTTTCTTTTAAATATCTCCTGATCTACGCCATATTATACCGTCATATTTAAGTAGGTATAATTGAATCTGTTGCACATAAACACATTTTGAAAGGCTGAGGCTGCGTTGGACGTGATGCAGAGACACTGACTCTCCTTTTTGCCTTGCAGGCAGGAACTGGTGCAACGACAGCAAGCTCCCTAATGGTGGCTGCGGGTTTCTGTGCCTCCCGGCTCCTCAGATCAACAGCCGTTCCCCAAAGTACACCTGTGCCTGCCCGGACGGTGCAGTTCTGGGTCCGGACATGAAGAAGTGCCTGCCAGGTAAGCCCCCGCCAAGGGCTGGCTGCCCCTGAGCCATCGCTGGCCAGCTCTGTGTACCCGTCGTCCATTAATGCCTGATGGTCTGGCCTTTATACATCTGTTTGCTTTTTCAGCAGCTCCGAAGACTCCAGTGCCTCCCGCTAAACCCGCCAGCACCACTCGAGGACCGCTGAGGACCACGCGCAGACCGCCGACTCAAAGTATCATCGTGACGACCACCACAGGCTCCTCCCCCCGCACTGCTGAGCCAGACAGGAACAGGAACCTCCAGTCAACCTCCGGGCTGGAGTTCACTCCACAGGGAGGTACGGCATGCAGATACTTTATGCTACGCGGCTCCAAGTGCTTATTGTGTAATGTAAAGCGACACTAAGTGAATGCCCAAGAGTTAGCAGCTGTTCTGGATTTGACGTTCATATAAATCTGTTTCCTTTTCCAGGTAACCATAATGAATTAGCCGCCATGCCGAAAGAGTCAGACTCCTCATCTCGGACCGCTGTTTACGTCGTCCTGCCCGTAGGTCAGTAGCTGCCAGAAAACGCGCCGAGAGCTAGCCACTGTGACGCAGCGCCGCAGCCGCTTGGCCGTGCTGGTGCCGCAGCTGCCGGTTTCTCACCGGCCCGGATCTCCGTGTTTCCTCTCCTCCAGCGATCATCTGTCTGCTGGCGTTTGGCGCCGGGTTCCTGTGGCGGAACTGGAAGCTGAGGAGCGCCAACAGCATCAGCTTCACCAACCCCGTCTACCAGAAGACCATGGAGGACCAGGTGCACATATGCAGGACAGACAGCGAGGAGGGCTTCATCTACCCATCGGTGAGCTGGCTGGAACTTTTGACCTATTTATATAGCTGGGCCCCTTGAATGTTTTGGGAAGAGTGATCCAGAAGGACCAAGTCCCTCTCTTAAACAATGCTACCTGAACCTTGTCCCATGGTGACAAAGCTAATGATGCTTTGCTCGTTTTTTTTTCTGTGTCTCATAGCAGCAGATGGTGAATCTAGATGAAGATATAATGGCATGATGGTTTCCCAGAGGTCCTTCAATTATTCAGGAGTCACTGCCTCAGATGCTCTTAAAGGCTGACCATCCAGCCTTAAAACACAAAGAAGCCTTTGGAAATAAACAGCCCCCCGCCCCCCCACAAAATGGAGAGGGGCCATAAGCAGAATGGAAGAAGTTCTGGTGACGACATTGAGCCAACGGGAGAGACGCAGGAAAGGCCGTTGAAATTTCCACCAGGTTTGAAGTTTACGGAAGACTTGTTCCTATCGTGCCTGGAGCGACTTTTCACCTGTGATTGCAGGACTGGTGACGCTGATGAATGATCCAGCTACAACAGACAGACACTGAAAAATGGCAGCGTGACAACGATTCACCTCATGAGTCCGTAAGGGCTGGTAATAGTGCACCAAGTGAACACCAACATGTATGTATGTGTGTGGGCGTGTGTGTGTATATGCATGTGTGCGTATAATGTGTTTCTTTGTCACGATAATTTACCCCAAATCCTTAACTACCGCACTTGTCATATTTTGCACTATTAATGATAGTTTTTACATCTTTTGATTAGTCCCTGACAACCCTAACCAGGATAACTGGTTATAAGATGGATGGATGCATGGATGTATGTTTCGATTATTTAAAGAATGTATTTGTTTTTTTGCAATATGGGCCATATGTCCTTATCTATACAACTGAAGACCTCTGTAAAAATCATCCAGCTGAGATACAAGCGTAGCTTGGCCTGACTTGATAGCAGGTATATGATCGAACATCGAGCGACGATCCTGAAGAGCTCTGTCTCTCTGGGGCGTGTTGTGCCTTGATCATATTGCCTGTGTTAATATCCCTCTACGCTCTAGGCAGGAGACGTCCTCAGTAACACGCGTGTAGACCCAGTCTAGCCGTACCCTCCTTGCTATTATATATGTATAACTAGCTTCTTCTCGGGATCAGAAAGCCAGGATCTTTTTTTTCTTTCTTATTCATTGCTGATTTCTCTCGCTCGCAAAACACAGCAGCCGGCTAACTCTGTGAGACTTTAGCAAATTATGCACATGCATGGTTCAAAACCCGGCCATGACAGGCATGTAGCTGGGGTACATATCCTATAACATGCCGGAGCCTAAAATACCTGAGCCTGCCACCCATGCACGTTGTTGGGCCATGTGCTGTGGCAGTTCTTGGAGACACCCTTCATATGTAACTTCCATTCTTTTTTTCTAGGTATCAAATGTAAACTGTGTTAAATGCGTGTATGTATATGCATTATGTATATAGGACTGGTGTAAATATATTCCTGTTTTTGTACATCCTTTTTGTTATTCATATGTGGTTGTATAGTTTTCAGATTTGTATAATAACAAATTACTTGTCGGGAATGAATTTCATAACTTTTTTTCTGTTTATTTTCACAACTATAACTGGTTTGTATTGTCTCTTGATTGCTTTATATTTGTACATTTGGAAATATATTAAAAATTAACTGTGCTGATATGTAGCACAGTAAATTTCAACTCATCAGTTGTGTTGTTAGAGTGCAAGAAAACTATTTATTGGTTGTGGATGTTTTTAGACGATTTTAAGTTCTGTGGTTTTATTTTCCATTTAGTAATATAAAACTTTTGACCATTTAATTAAACCCTCTTTCGTGTGAATTACGAATTATACACAGTCTGAATATTGTGAAATTACCAAAACATTTGCTGCCGTTCTTGAGTCTTACCAAGGCTTTTAAAAGGCTGCATAAGTCATTCAATATCAACTGTCAACTGTTATTCTTACCAAGTAGATTTTAAATTCAAGGTAGTGAACATAATTTAACAGAAATATTTATTTGGGATCATAAAAAAATATTGCAATTAGAACTGCCATTAACAATACATTCAGTAAAAATATGTATTTATGCTGCAAATAAACATGCATTTGCTGCACAAATTTCTGGCCCATGTTTGAATAATGAGTCTCATAATTCTTTAATGCACCATCTGTTAGTCTGCTCTGATTATTTTCACACTATTTACATGTCCACACTTCCCTTCCATGGTGTGTCTCATAAAGGCCGGTGATTTTCCGATCATATAACTTTTGGAAGAGGTCGAGTGATACCAATAGCTAAAATTTAACTTGAAATATTTCATTTGTTAAGCTGGCAATAAAGCACCCTCCCAGAAAAAACATAATTCTGATACTGAACACTTGAATGATTGGATTTAAGTGTTTTTCACTGCATGTTGAATATACAACATGAATATATCATATAATTGGGGACAGTGTGTGTGGCCCAGCATAAAGGACACTGAGCCTGTGATCGGAAGGTCAGTGGTTTAAATCCCAGGCTCAGCATATCAGGACACTGAGCCTATGATTGGACGGTCATGGGTTTAAAGCCCAGGCTCAGCATATCATAACACTGAGCCTGTGATTGGAAGATCAGTGGTTTAAATCCCAGGCTCAGCATATCAGGACACAACCTCTGATTGGAAGGTCAGTGGTTTAAATCCCAGGCTCAGCATATCAGGACACTGAACCTCTGATTGGAAGGTCATGGCAATTTGGACAGAGGTGCAAATTTAAGGTCCAGAAAGTAAAATAGACCAAGGATTTTGTTTCAACCAACCAGTTGAGTACAAAGAGTCACAGTTGCAGGTACTCAGCTGGTTGAATCTTGGTCTAGATTTTTACTTTCGGGACCTGAAATCTTTACCTCTGTCCAAACTGGCTAGTTCACCAAACTGAGAATACACAACATTTATATTTGACATGTTCATCCTGCTCATCTTGCCTTCAATCGTCTTACAGTAATGAAAGGATTCAGCCTAAAAACAACATTTTTGTTAGCAAAGCAACGGTCCAATCATTTACAAAATGCCTTGGCCCACTGCCCCATCCTGTCCATCTAACACTCCCTGGAAATAACCATGTCAGACTTAGAAATATGTCAAATGAAAATGTATGTATGGATGAAATATAAGTAATTATCATTTATAGCTTCAGGACAAATGAAAGTTCTCCCTGATAGGGAGAAATTTAAATAACTCTAGATGTTAAAACTAGCTACCGCCTAACTAAGGCCCAGAGCATTATGAATACACCACCAGAATCTACCCGAAATCATGATGGCATGTCTCCCTCTCAGACGTTAATTGACCATGATTTCTTTTTTCTTATTCCGTCATTAGAAACATGCTTTTATAACTTCAAGACTGCATTACGTAGTGCAGCACTAGCTAGGTGCTGAAACACATCTCTTAATAAACTTCATTTGATCCAAAATGCAGGAGGCAGAGTTCTTATTATAACTAAGAAGTCTGGTCATATCAGCGCTCTGTCCACTTTACACTGGCTTTAGGTTGTTAAGTATTCCTGCTTACCTAAAAGCTTCTTGATGGCTTCACTCTCCAACAACCAGAGAGACCTTCTAGTCAACTACCGTCCATCACACCCTCTTCTATCAGAAGATGCAGGCTTGCAATCAGATTAGAGAAATCTACAGTAGGTGCTAAAGCGTTTTCATACAGATACTCGACTGTGCAAAAGTGTTCCCAACAAGGGAACTCTGTACAGGACTCAGACATACTCCCAATCTTTAAATCCAAACTGATAACACGCTTATTTTGCTAATCCTGTGATAAAGGCAGATACTCTAAGGCAGTCTTTATCAATTTAGTCCTCGGAGACCCGCAGTCCGTCCACCGTCTGGGAGGGAGTGAAAACGTGGACCATCTGTGGGTCCCCGAGGACCGGATTGGGAAACACTGGTCAAAGGTGTGACTCTCCACTGTCATGTGATCCTTCAAGTCTGATGCTAAAGTAATGGAGGAATGCTGACGCCCATGAAGCTATCCTGCTCATGGCACCTTCCAGCTCCCCTTTTTAGCCGGGACATAATAGCTAGCTTTGTCAGAGCTTCCATCTACAGTACTGTCTCTGCCGTTTATAGTCACTAATAATAACAGACTCGTGGCATTCCTAATACCTGTATACATGGGGGCTCCATCAGAGGCTCAGATGTGTCTGAGCCCTGAGTCTAGCTGCCTTTTCACATTGTTGATGCAGCCAACTAACCTGCCCCGGAGCAAAAAACACTAATGGACATCTCCACTGTCCACTTACTGACCAGCCTGATGGCTGCCATGCCATGAATTAAAGATCTGATAGATGCATTCACTGTGGACTTTCTTCATTCTTTATGAATGATGGATGGATGGATTCCCACCTGAGTCTTTGTTCCTTTCACTACTTAAGGAAGGTTTTCCTTGCCACTGACACCCTTTGCTTGCTCATTAAGGTTACCTGTAAAACTGTTTTGAAGCAATTTTTTTGTGAAAAGCACTATATAAATAAATCTAAATTTGAATTTGATTGATAAAAAAATAAACATTGAAAAGGTTCTTTTCAATGGATTTTTACCTTAATGACATAAACATTAGCGTAAAATTACCTAGCAGCCTGAAATATTAAGGAAGTCCTGATAGTTACTATAGTAACAAGATAGGGCAAGACTGTGAAGGACAAGTTTAGGCTACTTAGGCTGTTTGAGGTGTAACGTCTCTTGTTTCATCTGTTGCTGTGGGTTCAACAGGTTCTGTTCCCGGTTAAACAAGCTCTGTGTACTCAATGTTATCTTCCTCTAAACTCTGGAACACAATGGAAATAAGGCTTGATCCTGACCCCTCCTAATGGAAAGAGGGAAGGTACTCCCAATCCGTCAAGTTAAGAGCTGAAATGAAAGGCCTGAGGCCAGAGTGTTTGGCAGTAGATGAGGGACGAAACAAAACAAACAATGAGACAAACAAACAGACAATCATACAAATAAATAAACAAACAGACAAACCTAACAACAAGCCAGTCCCTCAGTTTGTAGGAATGGAACTACGGCCCCTACAGAGTCCCTAGATTCAAGGCCAGTGTCACATGTGGCCAGGGGAAAGGGAATATAAGCAAACAGAACAGAGACAAAGGCAGCTCTTTGAATTGCTCTACAACCACGTACAGTATGTCTGAGAACATGGAGGTAACAGCCAATCATCTAGCAAGTTCATTACTCAGAGAAGGCCAAAGAGAGATTCCGGGGGACACCTCGATAAGCGAGGCGATAAAAGCCGGCAAAACAAAGATACAGCAAGGTCCCCTCACCGATAAGGGAAATCAATGGCCATCGTGGCCTAACGTTAGCTTTCACATACATGCGAAATAACGTTAGCATTGTGCTCCACAACATCTCCGGGCACAGGCATCAGACGAGTTCTAGAAACAGCGTGTGCTGTTTGTCCTGCAGGCACGCCAAGATTGCTCTTGTATTTTCAGGAACTACACGTTGTAGTGAAACAGTTTGTTCCCTCCAAAAAGGCCCTAATAATCTTTCATTACTATAAAATTCTACTCTGTTTTCATCAGTTTTGTACTTCCTTAGAATATGCATAGCTGATGCAGTATCATTCGCAGTGCAGTAGGCAAGTTCCTTCTTCTCTCTGGTTGTACAAAAAACATGATTTATAATATATAATTTTCTTAACAAGCTAAAAAAAAGGTATAGTAAGATATATTTATTTTTTCTAAAACAAATGTTTTATTTATAGCAACCAATGGCTTCCCACTGGTTCTGTAAAACTGCTTTGGGTGTCTTAAAAAATGCTATACCAATATAACATTCATTCATTCAAGAACCATAATGTCATAAATTATGATTTCTTGTTGCCACAAATAGCAATATAGCCAGTCGAAGAAAGGGCAACGATGACCATTTTACTAACATTTGTGTAAATATTAAATATTTAGACACTGATTAAGGATCAATTCGAGCTGGACTTCCTAATCGATATTCAAATTTGTTTTTCTTAAAGTTCTTATGGCAAAAGTGTACATTAATCTTAAGTTTGAAAAGGGCATTATCCAAAGTGCATACATATACACCCCTTTGGGATTTTGAATGCCTGCACAACAAGCTGCTAGGCATAAGTAAGGAGGTGAAGGATCATATAGAACGGACTTCATGGGGGTTTGGTTGCTGAGTGACCAGCTCTGGTCACCATAGCAGATTAAATGAAGACTGGTTGAGCTCCAGTCAGCTCCTGGATTTCCCCTGGACCCCGGGGGTAAGGTGATACGCAGGCTATGAACTGAAATTGAGCGGAAAGTCAATCATCGTTATTACGCGGGACGGTGGTGCGGCTGTTCCTTATTAATGGGACACAATGTTAAAGAAAAGCACTGGGGGACAAACATTACATTTCAAAGACATACCGTGCAATGTTATGTCAGTTAGTCACTTCACCCTAAAATCCATTCAGCCACTCCAGGACGAAGAGCAAAACCTACACCATACGTATATGCTTGCAGAAGTTTGCTCATCAAATGCTTTGTGTTGCGGGTGTATAAGTCAAACAAATGTCCCAATGCTGCAGTTTAAAGCCAGTGACAAAGCACCAAAGACTGCCAAAGACCCATCAGGGGCGTGGGTGCAGACCACCGATCCAGCAAAATGAACAATAAATCTGATTGTCGCCAGTCCTACAAGGACACGAAATCCTGATAGCTGGTCTGTTTCCTGTCAGGAGGATGATATTTAGAAGAGAAGAAAATGCACAGGGAAATCCCAACTTTATATGTTTCAGCTCCCTTAGACAAAACAAAACAACTGGTACTCGAAGATGACCGGCACAGGGACTGGGACCGTTTTCTCTTTAAGCATCATCTTAAAATCACATTTCAGCCAATCAGTATGTAGGGAACAGGGAGGATGTGTACCCACCTCCCCAATATTTAACCGCCCCCCATAAATAGACCTTTATACTTAAATTATTCATTTGTGCCCCCCCCACACACAAAACACTCATGTACACTGTTGCAGCTAGTTTAAAATCTCTATCAATGCTCCAACATCTTGCACCAAACTCACAGAAGTTCAAGAGCAATGATTACTGGATTAAAAATGAACTGCCTATTGTATACAGAGTGCATGGTGTAGAAACACGTTCCTGTAATTAAAGCCTCCCAAATACAGGCAACAATACAATACAATACTTCCACATCAGAACAGACCCAAAACCTGTTTTCATGAACAGGTGGCATCTTATTATCGACCATGTCCAGCTCAGTGTTTCAAGAGGAAGTTCACAAA
>JABFEB020000092.1:7161760-7199087 GCA_019775895.2 Stomatorhinus ivindoensis | reverse complement strand
TGATTATGAAGTGATCTACCATTGATCCTGTCTCTGCTGATGCAGTGATCCGGTGCTGAGTCTCTCACTGTGTGATTATGGAGTAATCTACCATTGACCCTGTCTCTGCTGATGCAGTGATCCGGTGCTGAGTCTCTCACTGTGTGATTATGGAGTAATCTACCATTGATCCTGTCTCTGCTGATGCAGTGATCTGGTGCTGAGTCTCTTACTGTGTGATTATGCTGTTGATCCTGTGGCTGATGATCCAGCAAAGTGACGTTGAGGTTGTCACTGTGCCGTCATCTTCTGTTCACACCTGGGTCACCAAGGGGTCCTTGAGGTACATGTTTCCCCCCAGGTGTCCCTCCCCCTGGCCGGCACACAGTCCCCCCAGGATCGTCCCATTGAAGGGAACACAGATGCCTCCATACCTCCCCTTCTCATAGAACAGCTGGTCGGCCTGCTTCTCCGGCTCACGCCACTGCTCCTCCTGCTCTCCCTCGTTCACCTGCCAGATGTCTGTGCTCACATGGACATATTCAGTGGTGTCCTCATTCTCCATCTCCCGGTGGTAGAAGTAGCTGAAGTTGGAGACGATCACAGGCACGGGCAGCGAGATGGTCAGCACACCAGCAATGGCACACATGGAGCCCACCAACTTGCCTCCTACCGTCACCGGGTACATGTCGCCGTAGCCCACGGTCGTCATGGAAACGACAGCCCACCAGAAGGACTCGGGGATGCTGGTGAACATAGATTCTTTGTGATCTGCCTCGGCAAAGTAGACAGCGCTGGAGAAGAGGATGACCCCGATGAAGAGGAAGAAGATGAGCAGAGCCAGCTCACGCAGACTGGCCCTCAGTGTCTGGCCCAAGATCTGCAGGCCCTTCGAATGACGAGACAGCTTGAAGATGCGGAAGACGCGGACCAGCCTGATCACCCTGATGACCGCCAGTGTGGCGGTAGGGCTGCCGCCCTTGGTGTCGGCCAACTCGGTGCCCAGTGTGACGAAGTACGGGATGATGGCGACGAAGTCAATGACATTCATCACGTCCTTGAAGAAGTGGATCTTACTGGGGGCGCAGGTGAAGCGCATGAAGAGCTCGAAGGAAAACCAACATATGCAGATGGTCTCCACCACGAAGAAGGGGTCCATAAAGAGGTCGGCGGCTGTGTGGCCCCCGGAGCTGGAGTTGGAGCTGTGATGCACCTGTCGATCGGTGAGATACAGCACAGTCTGCCCTTAGCGTGTCTCTCAAGGTTGGTGTGGAGACTCTGGGCTATGACCAAACACACATCTTCAGACAGAGCCCATCTAAATATAACCAACGTAAGAATAAAGACATTCTCCAGTTACAGTGTATGGGTGGATGAGGACTAAAACCTGGCAAGAGAGTGATTGACCTGAATGGCTTGAGTAAGTCATCTCCCCCCCCCCCCTCTGTCCACCCTGCCCTGATCTGCTGGCACGTCCCACAGAAAGCCATCAGTGATCAGATCCCCAGCTTCCTCCTTTATCAGCACTGTAGTGTCTCTCTGTGTCTCAGGCCGACATGCACAGAACTGGCTGGGAAATATACCCTCCATCTCCGGCGACCCGACTGGTTTATTATTATAAACGTACAGTTATGTGTTGATGTCTTCTCAGGGATGTCCTTCTGCTATAAATAGCTCATGAAATCTCTGAAGAGAAACACGAGAGCTCCTCCCTAAATCACCCCTTGCTCTTTGCACCCCCCCCCCCCCTTCTCATTTTCCTTCTCATTCAGGAAATACCTTTGCTGTCCCTCATCCAAAAAGTGCCATGGAGCTCCTTGGTCTCCCTGCCAGCCACTGAACCACTCATAGCTTGGAGTCTCAGCGGGTGACGGCGTGAGTGAAATTAGCTGCCCCGAGAACGTCCTGCAGCCCCCAGGGAGCGTGCTTGTGCCCCTGCTGGCCACCTACTCAGTCTAAGCAACAGGGTTTAACAACGCGACTAAAATGACTGCGTGATTAGGCAATGATTCCTACTAATACCTTCACAATCTTAAAATGCCTGCACACCTCTAACCTTCACAAATGCGTCCTTAATCTCAGTAAGTCTGTGCCCTCCATAAATGTGTGGCTCCTGCTTTCTCCTCATTATAACAATCCCTCATCCTCCTCCTCTTCCTCCTGCATTGGCTCCCCCGATCCCACCTCCCTCGCCCCCCCCCCGCATCTCACCTCCCTTTCCTCCTTCTTGAACTCGGGCATGGTCTCCAGGCAGAAGATGACAATGGACACGATGATAACCATGATGCTGATGACGGCGATGATGCGGGCGCCGGATGAGGACTCCGGGTGTTCAAAGAGCATCCAGAGGTGGCGCTGTAGAGCACCGGAGGGCAACGGGCGGGGCTCCTCCTTGGCGAAGCCCTCATCCTCACGGAAGCGAGTGATGACGTCCTCGCCTAGCTCGTAGAAGCGCAGTTCCTCCATGAAGACGTCGAGAGGTATGTTGGGGGGGCGTCGCAGCCGTCCCCCCGACTGGTAGAAGTAGAGTATGGCGTCAAAGCAGACGCGGCTACGGTCCAGGAAGAGCTCATTCCGCATCGGGTCGAAGTAGCGCAGCCGGCGTTGCGGGTCGCCCAGCAGCGAGTCGGGAAACTGGGCCAGCGTGCGCAGGTGTGTCTCATAGCGCATGCCTGACACGTTGATGGCCAGCCGCTCACTGGCCACGCAGCCGCCCCTCCACGGACAGCCGGAGCGCCAGCTCTTCTGCCCTTCACATGTCTCAGCGCCGCCCCAGTGGCGTGTCGGCATATTGTCACTGGCCCCCGGCCTCAGCTCCGTCTCCCCCATCCCCAAGTCCGTCTCTTTGTCTCCTTGTCTCATACTTCCTGAGGACGGCATGGAGAAAATCACACCAGCAAATCCCTCACAACTGAGCCAGCGGGAGGCGCTGCTACATCGCACCTCCCAGGCTCGGGGATCGACTCCTCCTCTGTCTGTTGTCCATGCTGACTTCCTCTGATTCCTTCCCACAGCCCCAAGACAAGTAGTCTGGCTAAAGGGTGTCTGTAAACTGCCCATTCAATATCTGTGTGTGCGCGTGTGTGTGTGTGTGTGTGTCTAAGTGCCCTGTGAGAGACTGGCATCCCATCCAAGCTGCTGCCCAGCCAGGTGCCTTGTGCCGCCTGGGACAAACTCCAGCACCCTCCCCTGCCCCCCCGCATGATAGCGGTTAGATGGATGGATAAGGTTTCGTTAACCCAAAACTTATCCAATAATAACCCAATAAAAATAAGACATAACTTTAACAGGACTGTTGCCATAGTAGTAAAACTGCAAGTATCTATGCTGATTAAGGACTTGAAAAAACAAATGTTTGAACATAACACAGGTGTTTCCCATAGTGCTTCCCTCTTTTAGCCAAATTATGAGATCTGTACTAGACGCCCTTTATATATCATCGCGCTTCACCTGAGCACCATGCACAGAAATATTCATGCTGCTTTCAAAGAAAATGGCAAACTCTAAAATATCTAACCGCTACTGTCAGGGACAATGACTCTTTTCCTAGGAAAGACAGACAGGTACACCAGTGAGTCAAGGTAATGAAATAGGTTAGGGTTAAACAAACGCTAGGTAAGGGTGAAGCACACACACAGACGGGGGACAGCGCGGAGTCACTCACTCAATGCTCAGGACGCGCGCCACCGCAGTTCCAGTGTGCGTTTCTCATGCTCTGCCTGCTGCGACTCTTCCTCCTGTCCCGATCCCCCTCGTCTGACTCTCTAACCCCCCCACCCACATGTCAGGGTGGCAGGGATAGGGGAGGAGGTTTACTCAGTTCCTTGATTATAGTTGACCCTAATCCTAACCTTAATCACACCAGCCCTCTGCACCCAAACCTCGGAGTAGATAGACTTGTTTATAGTTCTCTCTCTTTTCTCTTTGCTGAAATGTTTGTCTTGAAGTATCTGGAAATGCTATCAGGTTGAAATTTAATCCACCTCAGGCCTGTGGCCCAAATTCGCACTCAACCCCCCCCCCCACACGCGCACCGAAGCACAGGCACTGCTTTCCAGCTCTCCAGTGTCAAATGTCACCCTTTTGCGGGGGGCCTCGCTAGCCCTGTCCAGACGGCACAGACCAGCAAACAGACGCACAGGTGAGCAGTGATCAGACACACAGTAACAGAGACAGCCAGCTGCACCAGGCTCCGAAGCCATGAAATAACCAGAAAGGCGTGTATCTCCCGTCTGAAAGCCTGCAGCTTCATCTGGACTTTTGAAAAGCTAAGCAGGAGGACCAGTCCAAGCTACAGGAGATCGCAACTCAGAAAATATGTACTAAAAATCCCTAACATATGCCTATGAACAACACATGCACGACCAGAAACCCCACGCTAAACATTTCGTACTTTCATAGAGAAATTTGTATTTGATTTCTAAGAATAATATTGTAAAATGACGTTCAAACTCATGGATTTTTTGTATTTAAGAATCATTACAGGACGGTTTAATACTAGGAAAGACCGTATGTAAGAATACGGCCGCGAATTGCAGCATTTTTAGCATCTTTACAATCAATTGTGAAAGTATTCATATGTTACAAACAACACGCAAATAATTAACTCACGCGTAAATTACTTGTATACACTATACATTAAATATTATATGTTACACTTTTGCTGTTACATGTGAGCGAGTAACGCAATAAAAGCAATTCATGCATGCAAAAGGACGTGATTTCGGGCGCTTTTTGATGGGAGTACATTTATGATAGGGGGGTTTAATTAGCTATGTTCGTACTACATGTCCCACAGTCCCCAGGCGAGGATCTGTGCAAACTTGTGACTTTTCAGGAAAAGAAACTTTGACGGTCAGGTGATTACAGCAGTGTGTAAGAGTGCATCGGACGGACAAAGCCGCGCCGTTACGCTACACCGTGCACCATGTCTGACAAATTGCGGTACTGCGACAAGGTGGTCATCGTTACCGGCGGATCACAAGGGATAGGAAAAGGGATAGTCAGGTCTTTCGGTGAGACTAATCTGTCTGGGCAAAGCCAATTGGGAGTTATTCTGCCATCGCTCTGTCTCTGTTTTGGCATCAAAACAATCGTGTTTTTGTCTTCCAGTGGAAAACGGGGCGAAGGTCGTGTTTTGCGCCATAGGCTGTGAGTATCTCGTGGGACGTCGTTTGTCTTGTTGCTTCTGTTAACTGAATCAGCCCCCGAGTTGTTGCAGATTTTGCACTGCATTGTGATGTGTCCTCATCTAAACGGACGCCTCTTTGAACTTTACAAATGGAGAGAACTGTGTGAAACTCGTAAACGGGGAACTCCTCCGCAGCGGATGCAGGGCGCTCGTTGGAGGCGGAGCTTAACGACCAGGGGCCCGGACAGTGCTTGTTCACCGCCTGTGACGTCACGAAGGAGGAGGAGATTCAGGTGAAACCCTCAGATCATCACGTGGTGTCTTTTTCCTCTCTCATTAGTGACGTGAAAGACAATTTTTAAGATTCGATTCATTCCGTTAAGGTAACCAAAATTATTTGATCTTTTGAATCACTTTCGTTCACTGTAAAAACTACAACAAGCTATAAGCTACAAGTTAGAAAAACTAGACAACAAAATATTGTAACAACTGTGGCCACCAAACAATTTAACGATATATATGCAACAAATAAAACTGTTAGCATATGTTGGAGTTAAAACGTAGGAGAACAACGTTGCTTTGTTCATATTGTAATTGTATGTTTATAAAGCTGGCTCCATTGAACAATTGACATATTCCAGTAGATGGCGCCATAATGCGTGCTACAGTGAGTCAGAGAATTGACATTCAATGTACCGTGTTTGTTGTTCATTCCTTCGAAATGATTTTTTTGTGTGTGTGTGTGAACTAGTGCCATGTACTGTATTGGTGTCTGCATTAGTTTCTTTTCTGCAGTTCGTTCCTTCGTTTAGTGAACAAACTTGCAATGGTACTTCAGATCAGTAGCGTACTGAGACCGTCAGAGTGAACTGATCAACAGGAGGTGCTTGGTGTCTTCTACCAAGTCAGTCATTAGCTAGCTGTTGTCATGACCGTTTTGCGCATCTAATTCAAGTTAAACACGTGATACTGCACACACTCCATGCAGCTGTCCCCAGAGACTGTATTAATCATGACTTTGTGTGTCTGCGTAGGAACTGGTCTCGATGACGGTGAGGCGGTTTGGTCAAATAGACTGTCTGGTGAACAATGCAGGGTGGCGTGAGTCTCTGTCTCTCCATAAAACTCAAACAGGCCTCAGCTCTACTGACACAGCCACAGACACACAGCATGACACTTGCATACCCCCCCCCCCCCCAGCAAGAATCTGTCCACTCTGCTGTCGACCATAATATGTCCAAAAAGGGTTTACCCTCTGTCTGCCTCTGTGATCTGAGCAGATCCACCACACAAGCCGATAGATGACATCACAGCAGATGATTTCAGATACCTGCTCAACTTGAACCTTGTGAGTTACTTCCTGGTTGCCAAGGTAAGATGTCATGATGCTGTCAGTGTCAGCATTCTGTCGGCATGATGTTGGTACAACAGACTAACTATTAGCACACTTTTACAGCCACCTAGCATAGTATCTACAGTGGTACCTGACCATTAGTGCAGCTTTAGCTCAGTGCTGGCAGGATGGAACTTTGCACGTTGGTATTACACTTCCATTATGGGCCCAGCTTCTCACCTTTGTTGTTCGGCCAATCGTTTCTTTTCTCCTCTGCAGTACGCGCTGCCACACCTCCGGCGCAGCCAGGGCAGTGTGATAAACATGTCTAGCCTGGTTGGCAACATTGGACAGAAGGACGCGGTTTCGTATGTGGCCACTAAAGTGAGCTGGGACTGTGCGTGACATCGTGTCACTCAGTGATGTTCTTTTGCTGCTATCACACGCTTTTAAAAACATGGTCTTTGTGATTCATCATGATTTCAGTGCTTTGCAGATGCTGATTATTTTTATTATTCCACTAGGGGGCGATCACAGCTATGACTAAAGCAATGGCTATTGATGAAAGCCGGTATAAGGTTCGAGTTAACTGGTGAGTTTTTTTTAACAGTCCTGTTCAGTTGTCTTTCATTCTGTCCTATTTTTACCCAGCTCATGTATGTATCTCTGTTTTCTTATACCTTGATACAGTCAATGACTAACATCATGATAGGCAAGGTTTTACACGACTCAGTGTATAATGATTGTTAATGTTGTTCTGTTTGTAGTTTTTGTAGGTCAATTGATGTTTTACAACAAGACAGAGTTACACAAATAAAGGCCTTTAATTGGTTGTCTTAGTATCTCCCCAGGGAATGTGATGACCCCCCTTTGGGGTGCACTGGCTGCCCAATCAGGAAACATGGTCACTGCCATCAAAGCGGGGGAAAACGCCCAGGTGGGTCTGGTGACCTGTGGTGTCACATGAGCGCCTGCAGTACTTTACACTCATGTGGGCAGTAAATGTAGCTCCCCACCTCCCCAGAAGTGTAACTAACAGGTGTCAGGCCGCGACATCGGATACACAGCAATGCGGCTGCCTACCGCACAGACTGTGCAGGGCTATAAACCAGTCTTTAGGTCTTTAGGTGTATGTGAGAGGCCCACACGTCCTGTGAGTGTGTGTGAAGCTGCCGTGTGTCGGAGCGGCAGTATGAAAGGGACATCAGGAGAATGAACATACTGTTCAGGAAGGTTTGGCTCTGTGCTCGTGGTCAGCCTCGATCTCTGGAGGAAGTGTTGGACAGGAAGATGCTCTTGTTCATTATGAGTAATGCATCCCAGCCGACTCAGGCAGCAGACATGTCACGGAGTACATTCAGTGGCAGTCTGCGTGCTCTGAAGTGTACCTGCTCTGACAGGGTGCTCATTCCAGCTGCCAGCGGGGCTGACGGCTCTGCTCTCAACCACACAGCCAGTCATCTGCTCACACACTGTAACAAAACTCACATTCCATACTCACCTATTTGTTCATTTATTTTTGGTTATCCATCCAACCATCCATTTTCTATACCCGCTTATCCTACTGGGTCGCGGGGGGTCCGGAGCCTACCCGGAAGCAATGGGCACGAGGCAGGGAACAACCCTGGACAGTGGGGCCAGCCCATCGCAGGGCACACTCACACACCAGTCACACACACAGGCACACCTATGGGCAATCTAGCAACTCTAATCAGTTATTTTTGGTTATTGTACAGTAAATTATCACAGCATATTTTGCTCTGTTATGGTCTGTACACGTCTATTTTGCAATTTGCGGTTTCGTATTACAGTACTTTTTGCACAATGCAGCCTTTCTGTATGTTGCATGTATTCCTTGTACGTAGTAAGATTTAAGTTCTATTTTTATGTTTAATTCTTATTTTCATTTAGTCTGTGTGATTCATCTATTCACAGCTGATTGGCCGAATGGGAACAGAAGCTGAATGTGGATTGGCTGCTGTGTTCCTGGCTGCTGATGCCACCTTCTGCACAGGTGTTGATTTGCTGCTGAGCGGGGGGGCAGAGCTTAACTATGGCCACAAAAGCCAGATTGGTTAGTTGGGTGGTCAGGAAACTGAAACCTTACTAAAATCATGTGACAAAGTACTGGCTGGTAATGCTAAGGATGATAATTTCGTAAATTCTTATATTATCTTATGCTTTAATGAACCTACTGAATTAAGCAATTATTAATATTTTTAATTTGTCGAGCAGATTAACTAAAGAAAAAAATAGCAGCTAAAATGTTATCATCTGCAGTACATTCCATTACAGTGCAGAACCGGAAAAGCAGGATATATGCGCTGTGGATCCTGCTGATACACCTTTGTCTCAAGTGTGAGCGATTTTTTTCGACCAATAAAAGTGTTTATGGCACATACGCGTGACCAGTGGCGTCGATGTGGCTGGGAAAAGGGGAGTGAGTTACCAGGGCCCCATGTGGGGGGAAGGCCCCAAAGGAATCTGGAATTATATTTTTCTTTAAATATTAGTATTATTCAAAGATCACAATAAATGTTGCTAACTAATGTAAATGTAATTTTGTGGGAAAATAAATCTGTTGACGGATTGAATCGTGTCCTAGCTTACAGTGCCTGAGGACAAGTACCCTCACCCTTTGCAGTGGTTTAGTCTTCACCAGGCTTTTTGATGATGTCAAATCAAGCTAAATCTGGTTTTCAAAAAAGAAAAGAGAGGCAGGAAAGAAACAAAAAAAAAGAAATGAGGGAAAGCAACTGTTTACAAACTTTTTCCCCTAGAAAGGTGAGCTCAAATGTGAAAGCAAATAGCCTACATTATTAAGCACTTAAATACCACCGCGAAATTACACATAGCTTAACATGATGTAGTCTAGATAAGTCAGAGGTATTTAAAGTTTTTAAAAATAGGTTAAATCGGCAAAAAGTAAACCGCGTCACCTTTCTTTGTTTTACTTGCAGTGTAGTATCGCCTTCGCGTGAAGATCGCTAAACAGTCGCACTTCCTCGAATTGAAAGCGCGTTCGCATGGTAATATGATGAACAGCGCAGCGGTAAAATAGTTTCACCATTTCAAAAGTGTCCAATTTTCATGCAGGCCTATGATGTTAGGCTACCTTTGGTGACATTTCCTGTTATAGCTTTTAATCATTCTACAGATAAAATCAAATTCCAGTGAAGTCTTTTGTGATTAGGCTGTTTTTTGTTTTGTTTTTTTTTATGGGTCATGGGCACTGTTTGTGCATAGGGCCCAAAATTTGGTGCTACACCCCTGCACTGCTGTACCACAGGTATCATAATTACCCCAATAAATTAGAAGGAACTTTGACAATGGAGCCAAAAATGCTTTTCCTGACCATACAGAAACGCATCTTATTATAAACGAACTCCAGATCATAGGCTATTTCAAAGATGAGCATATATTTTGCCTCAGGACTATCAGAGATAGCCTATTTTCCTGCATTTTGCATATTTAAAATTTTCATACATCAACAGATTATATTTTAGATGGAAAGGTACCCACCTACCCATCTGTTTTGGAAATGGAAAATTAATGTAAAAATAGATGCTCTAGTTTGTGATCAGCTGATCTGTTACTGCTCTAGGCTCAGTAAGGCATCGATTCAGCCAGTCAGCTGTTTGAATACTGTCACACGTCAAAAGATGTGTGCACAGAATTTACTCGTGAATTTCTTTATAGTCTAAAAGACATACATCTGGAAATTAATACAAAACTTGCACGATGACTCGGAGTCACTTAGGCAAGCGTCAACCTGATGTGATGCTCTTTGGCTAGACGTCAGATCACTGCAACCCTGATTATTACTGAAACCTATGCTTCCATGATATCGGTTCATCAATCTTCAGTACTTTTCTTTAAACCTAGCCCCCAATATCACTAAAATGATATTGCAAAGTCATCACAGAATCTCAGTGGATCACATGACACTGACTTCACTGACTTTTCTAAACAGCAACGGTATAACACGGCAGAGTTGACAGGCTCCTATGGTATCAGGTTCTCTTTGTAGGGTGTACACAAGTGCGGCCTACCATGCTAACGATAAAAGTCAATCAGTACCTTGATCAGCAAGAAAACAGCACCACCAAGTGGACATTATCGATCTAACGCGTGCAAAAGATATTCATTAAAAAAAACGAAACATCTTTCAAAAAATTAGCATTCATTTAAACTGCAAATACATTTTGTGTTATTTTCCAGTATCAAATCCAGTAAAACGGACTGGCTCTATTTAGCACCACAATTATTTAAGAGGGTCAACTATTATGAATTATAAATCTTGTATCAACAGTTCTATTGTTGTCAAACAGACCAGCTCATTAAAAATCCCATTTTCAACCAACAGAAGTTGTTTCATCAAGTTTCTGTCAAGGTCCGCTATCTCGGCCTGTTAACAAGCACGTGTGGATAAAATGACTCAGTTAATTTTTCTAACAATATGAAAATTAATGTTTATGCTAAATGCAAAATATTGACCACTAGACTGTTTTAATTTGCGAGATGAATTGGCTGCTTATTGAACAACGTGTTTTGCGAGCAACACAAGAGTGTTGTATTTAACCTGTATTTCGCTCAGCTTAAACTAAATTCGAGGTCGAGGTATACGCCGTGAAAAAAGAAGGCCACTTTAATACGAAGGGGAAAAAAACTTCAACTAGTTACATTCGTCTTCATTTTGATTTTGATCATTTTAAGTTGGTTTTTATCTTTGAGTAGACCAAAAAATATATAAAAGTAGTATATTATACTTTTTTTTGTTTTGTCACCCCCTTCCCCCAAAGAGAGAGTCGAACTAAAGGTATCATTTGTAGGAGCAAGTTTTCTAAAAAGAACTTAATTCAGTTGAACGAAAACTCGAGTGTAAAGGGCGTTTTTGAAAGGACAACAACAATATCATTGCGGCCTGCAGCCCTTCGCGCCGCCGGTTTCAACGTCGCAAAGCTTTTATACCGCAGGTGAGTTAATGATTCACCTGGAGCCTGATGACGTCAGCGCGCAGCCCGCATCTCCGGAAAGAGGAAACCCGGGATCCATGATCGGCCTCATTCTGCCCGATGGGAGCTCGTCTCTAGGCGTTAGCTGGACAGTCTTTAAATGGTAGTAGTGTGCGCGTAAGGATAAACCGGTTTTAATCCACGTCCACCATGTCCGCCTCGGCTGTCTTCATTCTGGATTTGAAAGGAAAGGTGAGATAAAAGTCACGTACGAAGCATAATTAATAACTTGGCGTGACGAATTGCCCTACAAAAGTTTTTAAGAGTATATACAGGCAACATAAAAGTTATTGACTTGTACTAATACTTTTAGTAAAGCAGCAGATCTTGCATGTATGAATGTTTGAGCTCTAAAGCATGCAAAAAAAAATTTGTTCTGTCGCTGTCATTCGTCTCTTCCGGTATTAATCGCATGGACGAGCAGTGACGAATGTGTAACCTACTTTTCTTTGCTTTTTAGGCTTTAAATGGAATACTTCCGTGATACACAAACTGCCTCAAAATTTAAGATTTGCAATAAGAAATATTTTGACATGGAAAACTTTTGATGTATCTATGTAAAATTTCTGTTGATTTTATCCATTCTTATTAAACTATAGGGATGGAGTGACCATAGAGCCTGAAAATGGCTTTACCATTTAAATTTCAGACAATGACCAATGAAATGGGTGAAATTGACTTAAAATGTTGTTGCTGTTAACAAGAGCTAAAATGACACCTACATTTTTGATGCTCGCTGTTTGATCTGATAGGTTAGATAGAGTGGTACTGAATACTCCAGATTATTCCTGCAGTCCAGAAACACAGATGGTTAGGAGAAGCTGTTAGTGTGTTTTTGCAGTTAATTAGGTATGTCCTATATTTGGATACATGTTGCCTTGTGTTTCCTGGAATAGTCTTCATGCTTGCCATGACCCTGTACAACAGTGCGTCCCTGCTTCCTCAGGGACCCCCCCAGACAGTCCATGCTTTTGCTACTGGGAGCCAGGAGGGAGCAAAAAAATGGACTGACTGGGGGTCACTGAGAACCTCGTTGGGAAACACTGTTGTACAGAATAAGCAGTTTTGAAAATGGATGGATGGATGGATATTTTTTATATCTCTGGATTAGCCGCAGTCTGAGCCTCCTCATTCAAATTATTGCATCAATGACCTGTTTTACTGTAAAATAAAGTCCTTCCTAAAGAGTCTCTCGGCTTCTTTCAGAATAAAGCTTCCATTTCCGTTTATTTAGAAAACTCCCATCCAGTGTAACCCTAAGTATATCGGGGTAACCATTGTTGAATACATATTGCTTGTGTTTTAGGTGCTGATATGTCGGAACTACAAGGGAGAGGTGGACATGGCGGAGATAGACCACTTCTTGCCCCTCCTCATGCAACAGGAAGAGGAGGGGCTACTCAGCCCTGTTATAGTGCATGGCAGCGTTAACTTTCTATGGATCAAGCACAGCAACCTGTACTGTATCCTTCCCATGGTAGCGTTTGGTGATTCACCACATGATTTCGGCAGGTTACAAACAGTAAAGTAATACTGGAATACTTAGTGTCTTTATTTATGGACAAAATATCAGATCCCTTACTAACCTTACTGTTTTCCCACAGTTGACGAGTCAGCTTGATATGCGAAGAGCTCAAAAGTTCTTTGGACGGGCGTACAATGGTTATTTCGCTCTGAGGAACAGACCCATAACTTGCCGGTCTTGTTCCTTAGCCTTTATGTTATTGCTTATCTTCCGGACTGCTGCTAGTTATGGACATACAATAATAGTTGTATAATATTCTCAAGTCTTCAGTATGAGACCTTGACTTTACGACATAGTGGTGGTCATCACCAATAAGAACTCCAATGCAGCCTTAGTCTATGCTTTCCTGTACAAACTAGTAGAGGTGAGTTGATATCACATTTTGTTTGTTTAAGCCGGTAGTGATAAAAGCCATAGGGGTCATTAAAACACGTTAGATTCTAGGATTTAGAACAAATGATTTCCATAGAAAAGCAGTGTGCTTATTATCTTTTTGTGATGAAGCTTGAACATTTTTCTGTTTAATGGAGGTGCCCTTAATGTATTTAGGAGTGCACTAGATATTCTGCAGTCTAGACCATGCCACGGTTTTTATGGATGAATACTGCTGTTACTGATTAGACTTGGTCAGTCTTTTATAGATTTTATAGTAGTTCTCTGAAACTGCCAGATTAATAGTGAAACAGAAAACTATCCTGAAACTGTCTGAATCAATGAAACTGTCAGTGTTGTTCAACTTAAAGTGTATTATCATATACAGATAACAATGGAACATCATTCCCTGTAATGAAATTTCTTGGACTCAGTGTCCCCTCAAATAGCACTTAACTGTAAAAAAATGACATTTAAGTAGAATAAAATAAAGTAGCAAAATAGTAAAGTTAGGTTGTTGTGTGTGTGTTTGCTTGCATGCACTAGGTTTTCACAGAGTACTTCAAAGAGCTGGAGGAAGAAAGCATTCAGGACAATTTTGTGGTCGTGTACGAGCTGCTGGATGAGCTCATGGACTTCGGATTTCCTCAGACAACAGATAGCAAGATCCTACAAGAGTAAGCTGCACAATTGTGCCTGATTGCATGCTTATATGACACACATACTTACAAACTTACTTACAGAAATACATTGCTGGAAATGGCAGCTGATCTCAGCACACAGGCATAATCTCATGGTTTGCCCATTCCTGTAAGACAATCCTTCAGGCTTGTGAAAAAGGGTCATTAAAAAGTCTCTGGTTTTTAGGTATATTACTCAGGAGGGCACCAAACTGGAGGTGGCCAAGACCAAAGTTCCCACCACTGTTACCAATGCCGTGTCCTGGAGATCTGAGGGAATCAAATACAAAAAGAACGAGGTCTTCATTGATGTCATTGAGTCTATCAACGTGTTGGTGAGTGACTTATTCTGTCAGTATTTTGAGACTGTGGTGTCATGGTGCTGTGAATTCAACCAATAAAAAATAGTTGTTTGTATTATCTGTGCTTAAAAGGATTGTGTATACAGACAAGACGGTGATGAAACAATTTGTCTGTTCATTTGAATGTACAGTCATGTCCGATGATACAATGACACATTTAAAATCGGAGTTATTTGACATGCAGATTTCACACTGACACCATGTGCACATGTGACTGATGATGTCTCTGCGCTCCATCCAATCAGGTGAATGCCAACGGAAACGTAATGAGCAGCGACATCGTGGGCAGCATCAAGCTGAAGACGATGCTCTCGGGGATGCCCGAGCTGCGGCTGGGCCTCAATGACCGTGCTCTCTTTGCTCTCACCGGTCGTAAGCATCACCGTGCCACCTCTGCAGCCCTCTAGATCAGTGCTCCGCAGCCGGTGTGGCACAAGGCAGTGCTAAGCCCAAAAGGGGAAAAAGCACAAGGTTTATGTATTCAGTACTGCATACGTGTGACAATAGCGCAGCGGTGCTCAATCTTACCCGCAAAGGGCCAGTGTGTATGCAGGTTTTTGGGGTAACCTTTAAGTCAGCTGTTCAAACCCAGGTGTGAGGACTCTTCAGCCAATCAGTCCTCTAATTAGTAATCTAATTAGGGAGCTGCAGCGAAAACCCGCATACACACCGGCCCTTTGCGGATAAGATTGGGCACCCCTGCATTAGCATAAGTGTGTACATAATCACTTCACTGCCATGCACGAGAGTTGAGGTAGGGTGGGGCTTAGGGTCAGTCTCACTTATGAGACATCATTCGGCCAGTGATCACAGCTATTATTGGCTGCATTACTGCAGAGACTATTAAATTGTTTTTTTTTTTTCTTACGGGAATGTTCTTTTGTGTTAAAAACTATCCTTGAGTTTCCGACAAGGCTATTGCTTCCATTTTCCACAATGTATCTTTTCAACTCTAGTCTTAATGTAAAATGATAAGCAGTTAGACTTGAAGGCCCTTAAACAAGAACCTCGAGTTGCTCTGTCAAATATCAAGCCGAATATAAAACTATTATGTTTGTTAAAACAAGCACAGGTATTAATTATAGTTAAAAGTAAATATTAGTTAATATAAGTTCATAAATGTTTAGCTGTGATGTTAAATTTATCAAATAAAAAACAATAAATAAATGTAATTTCTTTGAAGCACTTTGCTATTTCTTTGCAATAATCTATATTTGTTTTGTATATTTTGCTTGTGGCGTGCTGTGGAATTCTGGGAAGGGCTTAGGTGTGCCGAGGGTAGGAAAAGGTTGCGGAACACTGCTCTAGATTCTGCATGTCTCCCTGACCCCTTATCCTTTCCATATAGCTGTCTTTCAGTGGTTCGTACCATGAATTCTCACTGTCTCCGGCTTCGTATCTGTTCAGGGGACAAAGGGAAATCGGTGGCAATGGAGGACGTAAAGTTCCACCAGTGTGTACGACTCTCCCGGTTCGATAGCGACCGCACCATCTCCTTCATCCCGCCGGATGGGGAGTCTGAGTTGATGTCCTACCGCATCAACACTCAGGTGAGGCAACTCCTCCTGTTCTCTGAACGTGCGGCCCCCCCCGCGCTTTCCTGTGACCGGCAGACCCCCCGCAACTTGGAGCCATCAAACTGACCTGCCTGCGGTCGTGCTGCACATTTCCTCCAGGTGAAGCCGCTGATCTGGATCGAGTCGGTTATCGAAAGGTTCTCTCACAGTCGGGTGGAGATCATGGTCAAGGTAGGGGAGTTCTGCGGCCATCTTCATTGATACATTCGCTGTAAAGTAAATGAACGCTTTGTTGTACCGTTTTACGTATTGAGCTCTACTTGGGAAGAAGATAATTGTTTTTTTCTTTTTGCTGGAAGGCTAAAGGGCATTTCAAAAAACAATCGGTGGCTAATAATGTGGAAGTCAAAGTACCTGTTCCAAGCGATGCTGACTCACCCAAGTTTAAAACGACTACTGGCCATGCCAAATATGTCCCTGAGAAGAACCTGGTTGTGTGGACCATTAAGTCATTCCCAGTAAGTCCTCGGGGCAGAATATAAGTGGGGAGTTTTTTTGTTTAGTATGATCTATTGTGTCTTTTATGACTTTGGTCACTGAATATGTGTCAGATTTCATCTCCATCTGCTCTCTGAATTTTTCACTATAAATGTTCTTTATTTTTAAACATTTGAGGAGTTTTACAGTTGAAATCGCAGTGCATGGACCTAAACCTAAACGTGGTTTGGATCTACAGATGAGACAAATATCAGATGGTGAAACAAGTGAACACATGCACCTGTCTGCTGCTTTCTAGGGGGGGAAGGAGTTTCTGATGAGAGCTCACTTTGGGCTCCCCAGTGTGGAAAATGATGAAGCGGAGGGCAGGCCGCCAATCACTGTCAATTTCGAAATACCCTATTTCACTGTGTCTGGAATACAGGTATGTATAGTGTTACAGCTGGCTGGTTGGTAAGGTTATGCATGACGGTCTTTTTAAAATGTTGGTTGCATATTGTTACTTGAGTACTAATTGTAAATGGTACCTATTTTTTTTTACTATTTTCATTTTAATGGACAGGACAACATGATTATTGCTCCACCCCTGTCTCATTAATCTAAAATAAACACACTATTCAGAATGTCATTACTAACTTCTGCACTCTCAAAAAAAGGGTAAAAGTTTGTACCTTTGCTTGTCAGTGGTGCTGTACCCTTGTATTTGTACCTTTTAAGGTACAGAAATGGACTCTGAAGAATATCCCAAAGGTACAAACAGCATTGATGTACCATCAGTTGTACAGAAATGTCCCTCAGGGTCTGTTTCTGTACATTAAAAGGTACAATTACCTACAGCTAAGGCACATTTGGCAGAGCCTTGAGGGTACAGCACTAATGACAAACAAGGGTACAAATCTTTACCCTTTTTCTGAGAATGTGTATCTACAGCTTCAATACATTTAATGGAAATACTGACTTAAAAAGCCTGGTTAACAAGATATATCATTTGAGAAAAAAAAATCATATTTCAAGTTATGAAGCAGGCGGAATTAAACATGACTTATTCTCAGGTGCGGTACATGAAGATCATTGAGAAGAGCGGCTACCAGGCTCTGCCTTGGGTCAGATATATCACTCAGAGTGGAGGTATGGTGGAACTTTGCATGTGTTTGCATAAATGTCAAGAAAAAACGCTCAGTGTCATGTAACCTGGGGGCTGACCCTGTGATACGAGTACAATGTATAAGTAAAACAAATGCATGAGATTATGTAAAACCTTACTTCAGTAGACTTCTAATTCTCTTCTTCTGCTTTCTCATTTCATTTAGATTATCAGTTGCGAACCTAGACCGGTGAACCACTCACTTGTCCATCTGACGTTTGAAAGACGGTAGTAATCCTCTATCCTGAACACCGTCTTACATGCTAAATGACCGAGAATTTCACAGAGAAGGGAAGAGTTGACATTTTGATTTTCTCTCCAGATATCTATATTTGAATTTAAAATATGTAAATAAAAAATTAAATAAATATGAATCACCAAAGAGGTATTTTAATGATACTGTTTTCCTGATTTGGTTTTTTGTGTGGAGATATTAAATTATATGGGTATTAATAAAAATGTTTCAAAACCATGAGAAATGCGCTTAAATCGCTTGGGTGTCCGTGTTTTTATTGATGTTGATTTAAATCTTTCTGAAATTCTGGTGTACGGTGAAAAAAACTGAATTTTTAAGCTTTAAGTCTTAAGGCATGCTTCGGATGTGGATTGCGTGGTTTTCCCACTACCATTGGTTTCGGAAGTACAATATCTTAAATTATGTTAGGGTAGCTACTGGTTGGGAGCGCGGTAAAACCAACCATGGCAGTCTCTCACACAAAACTGTATTCTGGTATTACGCCTCTGCATTAATGTGTATATTAAGGGAAGTTGTACCCAAGCATAAACCACAGTTTCACATTTCTGGGAAGCAACTAATATCAGAGGAACTCCAAGAATGCAACCATTTTGTTAGCCTAATTCATACAATAAGATAAATTTCTTTAGTCCGTTATATTTTAGCCGGGTGGTATTGTGAAATTACACCGTGAATGGTAATGTAAACTTGTCTTATTACTATTAAATTTACGTATCTTTAGTAAACTTCACCGACCATGAATGAATTTCTCTGAATTTCTCGAGTACGTCCTCGAAGAGCCCGCCTTCAACTGCATGATTTTTATTGGCTAAGGATCGAGTTACCACGGTGATACTGTAGCAACGGGATATAACCTCACCCTTTTTACCATATATGGTGTCTTTGGCTACAAGCGACGGGCGATGATTGGGGGAGAGGTTACGACCGTGTTTGTAGAAAGACTACTGGATGAAATACTACTTTGGATGTCAGCGCGCAAATTAAAGTTCTCGCCTCGGTTTTTAAAAAACCAAGATATTTTGTGGGGATTTGTTTGAAAAGTTTATTTTGAGTGTAAAAAGAGTAGAACACAGAGGAAGGCAAGTAACAGGTGAACGCCCAGTGAAGCGGACACAGTACTAGGTAGGTCGCGAATGACGTTAGCCAGTTAGTTAGCTATGGCTAGTTGATTTCTCCGCTTGATTATTTAATACAGCTGACTATGCGTAAAAATAAATCTGTTACTTCTAAGCAGATCTGATTTAAACAGATGTCTTTGCTTACGATTACCAGCTACTTCGTTGTATTATTTTTTTAAGAAATGAGCTCCGAAAGATTTAAAATACCATGTATTTGTTGCGGATTTGAATAAATCGAAAAATATATATTTTATAGAACGGGTAGAAAAGTTCCCGACGATGGTTCTAAGTGAACAAAATGCCGGCAATGATCTGACTGCGGCCGCCGCGAGGGGACACCTGTCCGAAGTTCGCAGATTGCTGGAGGAACATCGTATACATCCAGACACTGTCAATGAGTTTGACAAGACCGCCCTACAGGTAAAGACCAAGGCAAATCATTTACAACTGTGTAGGAAAACCACTTCCTTCTATAACGGATACAATACCGCCCTCAAGTTTTGTACCTACTACTTTGAGGGCGCGAGTGCATTTTTAAGTGAGGCAGTACAGTTTAGGCTGTAATCTAAACCATTTCCATCCTGTGTTTGTATAGGCCTGCATATGCAGGCTGTAGTTGAAATGACTTGATTCTTTTCACCTGAAAATCTCCATTCCTTTTCAGAAGTTCAGCTATTTTGTTACAGTGTTACGCTTTATCGGACAAAGCTGACGGTTTCTTCAGTTTCAGAAGTATCAGATTAACTTACTCCAGTAACAATGTGTTGCTACGAAACCGTAAAGCGGTCGTGATTAATATAGATTTAAAACTGCAATCGCAGATGTCAGATTCTTAAATGCTTCGTTAAAGTTTACCAAATTTGCAGTGGTGCAGCCCTTTCGACCAGTTTCGCCTCTTCGTGACTCGCGAGTCGTTACAACGAAGCCCGTTTCCACAATGATTTGTCTGGGTTGAATTTGAATCGAGGTGAATTTAAAATCCCGCCCTGTAAATCAGCAAGGAGGACAATAGTGTGGGCCCACTAAATTAAAAGTATTAGATTAGATTAATTGAGCTAGTTAAGAAATTTAACGAACACTGAGGTGCCCCCAAAGAGAGGCATGGGAACCAAAACGGAGTTTATCTATAGTCATTCTACAAGATATCAGAAACTTTTTGGAGAACAGACGAGATTTTTCTTCATATTTATTGTTACCGTTAATTTGCATATGTTGTAATGTCAATTTGCTTTTTTTCTGAGCAAATATACACGTACTACCAAGATAAATAGCCACAAACATTTTCTTTGACTGCCCAAGACTTTTGCACAGTAAAATACATAAACGCATCGGTTTAATCAAGCCAAATATAGCACCACTCCAAATGGAACGTTATCCTTCTCTTCTAGGTAATGATGATGGGCAACACGAGTATCGCCTGCCTTCTGCTTGAACACGGAGCAAATGCCAATGTCCAGGACCGCCATGGGGTGACACCGGCTCACGATGCGGCCCGAAGCGGCTTCGTGGACACGCTCCGCGTGATGGTGGAGTTCGGTGCTTCTGTCAACGTGGCCGACTCCTCCGGGGCACTGCCCATTCACGTGGCTGTGCGCGAGGGCCACGAGGACGTGGTGGAATTCCTAGCCTCGCGGTCCAACCTGAGCCACTGCGACACGACAGGGCACCGCGCGCTAGACTTGGCCCGGGCCGCGTGCTCCACCGACGTGGTGAAGTTGCTGGAGCGTCATATGGAGTCTGCCCTGGCTGTTTGGTCTAGCCATAGCCAATAGCCTTCTTAATGAGATTTTTAATACAGCCGAATCGCTATAGGTTAAATACTAATGCATTTATCATATACATGGGTTTTGTTGGCATTTTCACATTTGTAGTTAGACATGTGCCGAATATGAGTGTAGAAGAAAACATTTTTGCACAAATCACACCACCGCTAATGCTGAATGTAATATCATTATGAAATATGAGACATCTTGTCTCGGCAATTCAGTTTGCAGTATGCATTTGTAAATGAAACGCCTATTTATCAGCTTACCAAATGAAAAAGAGTAATGTATTGAACTTCTATCCCATTTCACAGTAATGTATGTTGTCATTAACATTGTTTTATTAGCTCAGGACTGATACTTTCCGCAACGATTTTAAATGTGTAGTGTATTCTGAAGCCATATACTGGAATTCGTTCAAGTTTTGCACTGAACATATTTTCCCACTTTGTTTATCGATTGTACATAATCTTTACAGAATTTACGTCTATTTATTGTAAGGTTTGCGAATCATTGTATATAACGTTTAATGTAGATAATTTTAAAAGTTATAGACGAATATCATTTCAGCATGTAAAAAATCCCAATGTATACACCTTTTTAAATATTCTTAAGATTGGATAAAGTATTTGATCAAAATATACTATGATTGATTATCCTTGCTATCCTGCAGTGTCCTGTTCTTTGTATTTAAATTATTTAGATAGTTTGTATTATAGTTAATTTTTTTTTTTTTTTTAATTGGTTTCAGTAACAGGACCGTACAACATTCCCGGTTGTCAAGATAGTTTCTTGGGTTCCCAGGTTAGCGGTAATTTGAATTCAGTCAGCATTCCGCCAAAATGATGTTTATCTATATTTGTCGCCAAATCCTGACGTTTGTGTGCAATTGTTTCGAGTTTCCGCCGAAAAGGTTATATGAGCGGGTTCAACAAGATAAAATACAACATAGGTTTTATATATATATATGGGTTTTGTTGGCATTTTCACATTTGTAGTTAGACGTGCCGAATATGAATATTTAAAGAAATTTTTTTTTTATTTTTTTCTTTAAATATTTCGGTGTCCCTCCCTTCCTCCATATAGATTTTTTTTTTTTTAGTTTAACTTGTGGTCTATTGTGCAATCTATTGTATTAGTACACTAGGGCGTAGGGCGCAGGTTTGCTTTCTTCCCGTTCTCAGTTGCAAAACTATTTGAAGGCGGAAAAAGGGGAATCTAGCGAGCACAACGAATGACAATACCAAATGCTAACGTGGGATTTACATATATGCACGACTTGTACTAGTAGCCTACTTCGTGCATGGCTGTCATCTGAAGAAAATATATAAGGAGTATTTTTCTGTACGCTACGGAAAAAAGATAATTTGCCTTAATTTCGTTCCGTAGAGGTGGCTTTTCCTCTTCCTTTCTCGGGTTCTGGATGTTTACTCGGCAATGTGGTAAACCCCGATGACGCAAACGAAGACTTACAGCCGTAGTCAAAAAACACAAACACAGTGGAGTTATATAAAACGGACATTAATAACGTCAGTGTATATTCGGCGCTTTAATGAAGTCAAACTATGGCAGCCAAAAAAACTATCTACTTCCCAAAACCAATTCTTAACGCTCACTGATGTCATTTTCCTTTTTGACCACAAGAGGACACTCACATCGCGTGGCTGCGATATTCAGTCGTTAGGAATAACAATAGGAAAAAACGAGCACAAATCACTGTTTCTTCTACAGTCGTTCTTTCTGGAGTGACAGTAGGGCAAAGTATGATGTGGGGTCCGTGCCACACCAGCCACAAGCTCTCCTCACTACTGGACTCTGATATGATATTTTGTAGGACCCAAACACTGACTACCTGCAGATAGAACAGTTTCTTGCCCCAAGCAATTCGCGTCATCATCTTTTAAAATGAACCACTTTACTATCACTTGCATCTGGACTTTATGTGAATACTAAACTCTGAAGTGTTGTTTAGTTGTACAGTTGCGTCTATATACACGTCTATTTATTTGTATTTTTGCTGTTGTACTGTTGTGTTGCTGAACGAATAAAGATTCCAATGCACTTGGCAAATGAATATCCTGAATCTAGAAAGATTATTTTCTTACTTTCTATGCATCTCCTTATTGTTGGCGAGGCCATGAGTTGCAAAGGATTTTAGAAGGATTTGTCGGTATACATTAGTTAGTTGGCTGATTTAAAGGGATCGCTGTGCTCTGAAATTCGTCTTTATAAATTCAATTAATTTGGTTGGAATTTTATCTAATTTACGGCTATTGTTTTTAGAAACTGACGTTATCTCTCAGTTAAAGTGAGCAGGCACGTCTTTACATGTACTGTGCAGCGTCATTCAGAATAATCCGTCGCTGGTCTGTACAGAAGATCTATTGTACGGCTGGATGCTGAAGTGAGTTGTAGCAGACAATCAATGGTGGACTTTGTTTAAGTGCAACGCAACAGTTTATGCAGTACCACGCACAATGCCTGTTTTATTTTGCTTCGGATTTTTTCTCACCTGTCACGCCCCGCATCAGTGCATGAGGCTGCCGGGGAAATGGATCATTTAAATGCAGCATCGCAATCCAGGAAGGAGGAGGTTGTGTTGCAAGAAGGATTTTTAACCTACGACATTAACACTGTAGTGCATCTTAGATTGGTTGGTTAATAGTTTTACGCAAAGGGGGGGAGCGACAAATATCCAGATAACTCTGAAGAGTCACACTACAGAATCTTCTTTCTTTACTCACCTTTTTAAACTGTCTGTACTAGTTCAGCTTTCACCCCTGACAGAGTATTCTTACGGTAGTTTCTGACTGAATTCTCATAATTGATCACCGTGGCGGTTTTTACAGATCTGATTGCAAGGGTAAAATTGCTTTCGTTAATACGTAAAAATATCTATTTACGAGCGAATTATTTGTCACAGTTCCTAGGTATTTAATAATAAACAATTAGTGAGGAATTCCGGTAATATTTTGCTGAGAACCAAAAAATTATACTCAGGGAACATTTCAGTAACACTACTTGCGGGGGGGAAATAATGAGAAGGGCGTAGGTTTGGTTTCAGCATTTTTAGGGTCCAACTCCCGAAGCGGCCCATGTTCCCAAGCACGTACGATACTCCCTCAGTACTGGTAGGGACATAGCTGTCACCGTCCATACACAAATCTACGCACTTAATTAGGCCTACTACTCAAGTACATACAAATCATGAACTAATATAGTTCATGCATGATTCATTAATGTTGAAAGAACACATGATCTTAGTAATGTAGTAATCCTCTCAAGTAAAGTGTTAACTACAATTTTTCCTTAAGAAAGCACACGCTTTGAATGGCTTATTAACTTTTAGCTGTTAATAGATGTGACATGTAGATAAATGTAGTCAGTTTGAACCATGAACAGAATGTTCTAAGTATTTGGTTGCAGTTTTGTGTAAAAGCTAAACCCACAAGAGGGCGCTCGTTTCTCTGGGAGTGTATAGGCGCTAGGACATTGCTGACATTGAGATATGGGCCGGGTTACCTAAACCATTGTTGCGCTTACAAAAGCTCAGCCTCAGAGAGGAATACAAAAATGTCTTAGAATTTTGCCTGAGGTTTTATTTTTGCCAAAATATAAATTTGCAGTTGAGAATTACCTCAGACCATTTGAATTACTGCACACCTGTAATTTTCTCTGCTTTTTAGAAGCATTTCTCTTTGTGGAAATGGGCATTGATGTGGTATTGTGGAAATACAAACCATTTATTACAGCCTTTACAAAAAATCCACTTTCAGTTGGGCCCTGGTTGGTCAGAAGCAGAGAGAAAATTCTTCTGGGAATGACCTCTGTGGTTGCCAGAACAGGTAACGTATCATGGAATGGAGGATACATTCTGCAGCATAAATCATATATATGTAAATTTATGACTTGCAGGTGATAGATAAGTGGGGAGAGCAGAACTGAGCGACCTCATTGGTTTCCTACTCATACTAGGGCCAGTTATAAAGGGAAATCACAACGAGGAAAGCATTCCAGACAAACATCACATTAATGTCTTACCCATCATCTCTATAAGGCTACTTACCCAGTTAGTTAAAGTGGAATGATGAGTACTTCATACTTAAATTTGTGTTTTACTGATTTGGCATATCTTCTGCTGACACACTATTTTAAAAAAAGCTTTAAATTGGATTTGCGGATTTACAGAAAGAGTGAATATAATACATTTTTTTACAAGCTCCCTGTAAATATACTAACTGTTGGCATCAGTGTATACATATAGTTGCTGGTAGTTTATTGTACTGGACTGCATTTCTGTACACGAGTCAGTAACTGCCATTAAGATTAACCAACTTGGAAATTTTTTTGCAAACCCTTCATTTCCAAGCAGTATCTCCTCATATGCATTAGTTTTTATAGTATAGCTGGATAAATACTGTTGGGAAATAAACACTATGAAACCAGTTATATCACAGCACATAGTCAGCTGGGATTATTCTAACACACTAAATGTTAAATTATATTAAATTATATTCCTTCAGCAATTACCATGATGACTAAAGCAAATTGCATTTCCAAAGCCGATGGCTGCATCGATGGGAAATATCATACACAACCATGAGCGGTTCAGGTTACCCTTGGCTACATAACTTATAATTTACATTTAAAAACACTATAGTAAATAAAATAAAGTTTGTAGCTTAATGAGCCATTCAGAGCAGGGCCACTACAATATAGAAAAATATCTATAATGTAGGAAAAAAATATAGGAAAAGATCTCATGACTGGATCCTTCTTTGAGGTTAAAACTAAAAACAAAGATCTATTAGGGAGATGGAGAGCGGAGGGGGTTGTATGGTGCAGGCCTGTGCTCTGGGTAGCTTTTAATGAATGCCGGCACACGCACGCCGAACACAATCAGAATTCTAACTGGTATTCCCCCATTTTGCTGCCCACTTCTGGAATTCTCCTCCGGGCAGCGACTGCTAACCTTGGGCAGTCGTCATTCCCACAAGAATGTAGGTTAGTGTTTGGTGTTTTTCAGGAGGAGGAATGTCGTGGGAAGGAATGTCTCAGCCCCTGCCGAGGTTCCTGCAGCGGAGAAGCCAGTCAGAACACGGCTCCACATGTCAGCTCAGCCACTGTCACATTAGGATTCGCTGCCCAGAGGAGACAAACTTGTTACAAAGTCCATGTGAGTGGTAACGTTTTATCTTACAGTGTATGCTCTGACAAAGAGCAACGAAACCTGAAAAACAACGTGGAGACATAGCTATAAAACATTTTTAACAGCTAATAGTGTCAATGGTTTCAACATCACTTTTTTCCTCTTTTGAGTTTGGATGGTAAGACGGTGCTTGCTAATTCAAGTCAAGTTAAGCACTATTTGCAGACTTATCCAAGCTATCGATATACATTCATGATCATTAACGCTTAAAGTTTTGAGCTCGACAATCTAGTGAAACCGGTACGATTAAGGTTCATTGATTATTTAAAAAATATACACAAGAACCAAGGGTCTGAACACATGCCAAAATGCTTAGTTATTTATCCCGTCATTGCCATGCAGTAGAGGTTTGGAACCTCTATGGTCAAGCAAGAATTCAGTTCTCCAAATCTTTTATGGGAAAAACTCAGTCCCTTAAGACAAATCTCAGGTAGATGGAGAATTCACCGATTTCCCAGAAGTGTTTAGGATTTTGCTTTGCGCTTGACAGAAAACCGCCAAACTCACAACAAATCCAATTCAGGTGAAAAGGGCACATCAGCATAGTTTATTTAGATACACCTCACGTTCAGGCCTCACTGACAAAATACGCCCTTGTCAGACAACAAATACTTAGCATGTCCAGCAGGTCTTTGGGATATTGTGTCTCTACACAATGGAAAATGGAAAAATATCACATGGAAAAATATCATTGAAAGATGTTTCCAAACTGCTACCTACACAAATATTAAGAGGCAAGTTGAAGAATCTGATAAATATACATATAATTGCAGGGCCAACAGACAAAATGTCTTCCTGCTTTTTCGCTAAATCTTTTCAGATGTTTTTGTTTTAAGTGTCACTCATCCGATTCCTGATGTCAGATGGCAACAGGTCAAGGAGTCTCTCCTCCACCACCAAGCCACTGAGCTTCAGCAGAGTGCAGTCCCCTACTTCACGGGGCAGGAACTGAAGCCGATTCCCTTGGAGTTCCAGGTGCACCAGCTGGCCCAGTCCGGACACAAGAGGAGAAAGGGAGGCCAGGCTATTGTCCGCCAGGACAAGGCTCCTCAGGTGCTTGCAAGAGAAGAGCTCATCTGGAAGTGAGCTCAGGGAGTTGGAAGCAAGGGAGAGGTGTTGGAGGCACTGCAGAATACCTACCTCTGGGGGAAGGGAAGACAACTGGTTATGGGAGAGGTTCAGACGGCACAGTGTGGTGCAGTAGAAAAGCCCTGTTGGGAGGCTGCGAATCCTGTTCCAGCTGAGATTGAGTGACTCAAGGCAGACAAGCTTATTGATATGCTCAGGGATGTACAGGATAGCATTGTGCCACAGCCGGAGGGTGACCAGGCTCCGGCAGTGCTGCAGGCTGAGGATCTCTTCAATCGTCATCAGCTTATTCTCCCTCAGGTCCAGCTGCTGTAGATTAGTCAGGCCAAGGACGGTTCTGGGGATGCGTTCCAGGTCACAGCCCAGCAGCTCTAGGGAGGTCAGGTCGGTCAGTCTTGTAAGGCTGTGGAAAGCGCGCAATGGACTGCCCTCATTGTGAATGGTCAGTTTCTGTAGCCACCAAATTTTGCCCACACTCAGTGGGACTTTGGAGAGCTGGCTGCGGAGGGCCAGAACCCGCAGGTTTCTGAGCTTACTCAGGTCTTCGAGGGAGGTGCTTTGGGTCAGGGGTCCTGTGAGGTGCAGTTCCTCCAGCTCTAGAAGTGTATATACCCAAGGAGGGATCTCTTCTGGGCTTTTGAAAGTGAGCCGCAGTACTTTGAGGCGCTCTCGAAGGTGGTTCTGCGCTGTCGGCTGCAACTTGACTGGGCAGTGAAGCAGACTGAGCTCCTGGAGGAACATGAGCTGGAAGATACGGTCTGGGATGGTTATATCATTCATCAGCTCCAGTTTGAGGGACTCCACCTCTGGGACCTCAAAGACGGTATCCGGCAGTCCTGGGAGAGCCAGCAAGTGCAGCTCGAGCCTTTTGCTGGCATTTCCAGAGAGGCACCTCCGAAGTTTGCCCACAGTCCACTCGTGATTAAGGTTGACTTGCCGGAGCCGACTCTCGCTGACTTGAGAAAGGAACATGCAGAACCGCTTGGAGTACAAGGGGTCGTACTGGTCACAGAGGTGCAGCAGAAAGGCAAAGTCATTTTTGACATCAGGAATATCACTGATGCTAGTCTCCATACGTACATTTTCAAAGGAATATGCTTTGAGTGGCCGATGGAAGAGCCAGTAAAGGGTATAGATGCACAACAGGCCGTACACCCCAACAAAGCAGATATAGCAATAGGCCAGCTTGGAAAAAAGGTGGGCTTTGACATAGTTGCAGCAGTAGATGTTAAATCCAGTCACCTCTTTGGGAACTGAGCATTTTACCACAATCTGAATACTGGGCACCAGAAAGGCACTGTATACAGTGATGACGACAAACTTTAACATTTTAATGAAGGTCTGCAGCACGTACATCCGGTACAACAAGTCAGCTTCCTCTATATGTGCACGGAGCTTCTTCACTATTTCAAACAGAGCTTTAGCTTGCTCCCCTTCTTTCTTGTCCAATAGAGATAAAGGTGACTTTTGTTGAGGAGCCATTTTCTCTTGGTTGGATTTTAAAGAGGCTGGTTTAAGTAGGTGAGCATTCTCACCATCATCAACCAGGCTATCTTTTCTATCAGATTCTGACATTATATTCCTCTTCCACATGACTAAGCTCTCCTCTCCCCCCTCCTCATACACCTCACTGATTGTCCGCGTAGTCCAGGGGGAATTGAAGCACTTTCCCAGTATGGTGACAAAAAGCTCAATCTTGGATGAGGTCCCGGGAAATTTGAACCAGAAGCTACTGGCAATCATAAACAGCATAGTCTGGACCACCACCAGGTAGGGAAAATATTTACCATACCAGTGCACAGCTGTGTCGTAGCAGTAATTGTTAACAAAGATATACTGGTGAATGTCCAGGTGATTTTTTCGGCCAAACATTTCACGCGACGTGAAGTTATGATCCTTGGCGTCAGTGTCCTTCCAAACGCTGTTCGATCCAGAACGTTCTGCTGGCTGGCTACATTCAACTTCTTCAGGGGACTCCGAAGACGGGTGGCTCGGGAGGCAGAAGATCTTGTCCTGGGTTAGCTACGTTGAGGAGACAAGAGGTCCAACTGTTTTAGAATACTAGTTATTTCAGTGCACTCTAAAGGCTGCAGACTAGCACCTTTAAGGGTAAACATGTGATTTCACCTTGTCCAGGCTTATGTATAATTAAATAAATTATAATGGGAGTATTCCAGCTTTGAAGTAGTAATCTATACTCCAACCAGGAAAAAGCCACTGACACACAAAACAAATACCACAGGTATAATGTGTGACTCAAACTCCAAATAAAAGCATGACTAATGCGACACCCACCCCTCCGCCCCACACACACACACACACACACACACTTTCCGGGTATGGTTCAGTTCCGCAAAACGCATACCTGAACGGTGCAACCAAAAACACCCATCATGAGCATGGCCACGCACAGATACTCTGTGAGCACATCCCACCAAGGCTTCAGAGCACGGAACTGGGGGTTATGGTCTGTGGCCAGCTTCTGAAAGTCCGTTACTGGGATCATCCTGAACACTGGAAGAGTGGACAAGGAAGCTGGGAGCAGAATAAGACACCACAGAGTATTCACAAAACCAACAGAAATGAGAACTATAAATCAAACCTGTCTAAGAATTCTAAGTAGGCTCTGCAGTCAACAGTACTCGGTTTATGTGAAGACTCGATCATTTACAGCACACTATCTGTGAAAGATACTTAGAAAAAAGGGGGAGTTGCGAGAGAGCTGGATCTGAGAGAACAATACTGCTGAGTAGGAAGTAATCACTTCCTTTTTGTGTCAGTGCTGAGAAAGAGTTGGAAAGTAGAGGAATGGAAAAAGCCGGTGAGTGAGTAAGCATGCTTGGTCACCCTAAAAATTACAAAAGGGGACAGATACCCTCATTTAGATTAAGTATGCAGTTACGTTCTGTGGCCTGAACAGGACACGAATTACCTAGAGCCTATAAAATAAATTTACGTTTATTTGTTTATATGGCAATATTATACTGTTGCAAATGTAACTTTTTTTAGTTGGATAAAACATTACATATCTCATATCATCAAGTATTCCACTTCCCTATAGCTCGTAAGTAAACCCCAATCGAATACGTCTCCTCATCTATTGATTACATGTAGGAATTTCGCTGTACTTAGAACAGAACCAATTAAAACGATCACACTGAACCAGATACACGAGTAACACTGAACATTTCGCGGAAAATAAGCTTTGTCCGAAACAGTAAATGCACATTTCACATTGTTCACATTTTATTCGTATTGTTAGAACCGGGTAAACTGAATGAATAAATTATGGAAATTCATATGAAGGTTCTGGAATCACTGTAACTTAAAATCGTGCACCCTTGCTGGCCCCGATGGCTGTGTATTTATGATAGGAGGCACTAAAGGCGTGACACTGAAAATGAAAACAAGACGAAGTACAAGACGTACAATAACAAACTTCTCAAGAACTAAAAGTAAAGGGAACAACACCTCGAAACGTTCACCTTGGACGCCGTGTTTTAGGCGACACTTTCCCCCCCTGTGGCGCCCAAGAAAACAGGAACTGGCACGAAGTCGAGCTATTTATGACCCTAATCCAGCTGGATAACTAAGTCAGATCGGACTGGGTAGTAAGTAGGTGAACCCAGACGGTCCATTCATCTCCAGCCAAAGATTATGGTATAAACTAACTAATTAGCTTATAGCCTAACAGCCTTCCTTAGTATGGATATAGCCTATCTTTCTTTCATTATAAACTTCTCAACGCGACTGTGTGGTAAACTGAAAGTAATGGTTACTTGTAAAGCCAATATGGCTTATTTTGAACTTAATAAAGAGCGTTAAAATGTACAAGTTTACCTGCAATGGTGCGACCACAGTACCGGCCCAGATCCCTCCTAAACGTAACCGGAGACGCGATTCATTACAATGGCAGAGTAACAGGGTGAAGCCTTGCTGATCGCGGGCTGCGTGATCCTCCTTCCCCGATTTACACTCAAACTTTGGTTTATAGGTTTTGTTGCGGCCGCACTCGCGGAGACACTTTCCGCCGCGACACACCCTCACCCCCCGAGCGCGCGGGGAGGGACTGCGTGCGCGAGGAGCTGTTAACCTGGAGAAGCTCGCGCTTGCTTAGGGTCGGATAACACCAGCGTCAGATGTGAATATTTATCCGTCGTTTTCCGGTTTTCTGTAGTCTTCTGTCGTAGCCGTCAACGGACAAGTGAAATTCACCCGGGAAGCTGGCGACCAGCGGTTTTTATACACACTTAACGTAACTTACCCTAAGATGTACCTGCATGTAGGGAAATGCGGGGGGTCGCGCCCCACGCACCTGTATCTAGTCACAATGTCACCTTTGGTTACGTTAGCAAATTCATCAGGGTTGCGTTATATTTCCGGATTGGAACAGTAACAGGTTTCAACATAGAATCTGAAAAACTTCAATGATCGGAAAAAATGCTTTTGCAAGTTTACCAAAATGAGATAAGGCATTTTACAGTGTTACTAAAATTAAAATATTAGTAAATGCACAATTACTCGTGCTTGCATATTGGATAAAATCGGCCTAATTGCCTGATTATCAATATTAAAGGGTATATAAAATGCTGTATATATATATCACAAAATGCCATAAAGAGAGGTATCAGACAACCACGACGACATTTAAATAAAAACATCGGGAAGTGAACTCTAACAAGCTAGTATATGTGTATTTCATTAAAACTCAGGAAGCACGGCGTGATTTCAGCATGTAGGGCAGCTTCTTGCTCCGGTTCAGGCTTCCGCCTAGAGGGCACTGTGCTCGCAGAAACGGATCACGAGCCTCACACGTTTGTTATGCGAGTCCTGTCGCGTGAAAACACTGCAAATGAACACATAGAAGGATGTCCCTATGCTGCGTATTACACGTGGACTGGGAAAATAGCCAGAAAGCAACCAAAAAGTGATTATTCCGTACAATGCAGTTGCAATTTCTCACTATATAGCTGGGTTGTATTTCACGGTTCACACACCTCCCATACGCACCCTGAGTATTAAAATGTTTTGAAACAAACCTGCTTGTATTGCATGGTATGTTGGTGTGGCAGTGATTACTGTATGCTGCACTAACATGTTATAGAGAAGTGACTTCAGCTCCCAAAATGCTACAGTAAACAAATACTTTAATATAGACAATGTCTGTTTTTTGTACACTGAATTTTGCTTTAAAATTTACAATGCAGTATTTAAATAATTAGGTAAATTTTGAACTATATAAAGAAAAAAAAAAGTGTCCCTTTTATTTTAGGAGAAAACTTTGAGAATTCCGTGGTCAGATGTCTGAAATGCAGCATGCTCAGTAGGAAACTGGAGATCAGTGTCCAGCTGAAGCAGGAAAATTGCAGAAAGAAAAAAAGTAATAAATTAAACGTTACAAAGCCCTAGAATTCTGTACAAGACTTTATGGAATATCAAGGTACAAAATTTTAGTCCTTAAAAAAAATTAGCTTAAACTGCTGTAACAAATACAATACCTTAAGTTAATTTTTTTGTCCCATTCATGATGACCAACTGGCCAATGCAAATTGCTGATTTTTTTTTCCTCAGTAAAAGTACGGCGCTAGAGATGCTGTGGACGTAAAAAAGGAAAAAAAAAAAAAAAACAATGATCCAGTCCCCTGTTAGTGTTCCTACATTTAGCACAGCTCTCCCTCAAGCGGACGTAGCTGATGTCGCGAGACGCCATTCTGTCCCCCGTCAGGCGGAGTTCGTCGAGACAGAGGTAAAGAAGTATACTGTGCTGTGAGGCCGGGTACTGGCGTGGAATTGGAGAAGGTAGGAAAAAAAAACATCCCACACTCAGCCACTTCCTAATCCGCCGAGAATGCCAGGGTACCTGGAACTACACACAGCACGTATGACCACATGCACTCCACCGATCGCATGGCCAGTGAAGAAAAATGGCACTTGAAGCTCAGAGAACTCGGTTCCCTCATTCTCCACACGACGCTACATAGATCTCATTTCCTCGTTAAGCGTCCTGCCCCCACCCTGGACCCTTAACGTTTGCCTTAACACGCTAGTCCACATACACGTCTGCCGCAGCCCACTCCGGCCAGGGCTGGGGAAACGTTATCCTGACGTTAGCACATCCCCAGAGTTACACTTCCGTTAAGCAACCAATTAAATACCTGGAAAAATAATAGCGACAGAGGAACCGGTTTTTACTTCTCATTTACATGATGACCTGAGATGTTAAGAAGAAGGGAAACGGGAGGAACCCTTTGTGGATAAACGGTAGGATTCTTCTTGCCACTTGGCATTTTTTTCCAGGTTCCGCCCAAAGATCGATGGCGGCTGAAGGTGACGTACCCCAGGTCCCTGCCCAACCCCCACTGCCCCCCCTCCCCCCTTTTAGAGCCAGCGGGTGGGCCAGTGGTCCATCCGGTCGTGGCCCGGTTTTGGACCATCATCTACGTAGCACAAAAAAAAAAAACGACTCTGGCCTTGCGGCTTGCGCTGAGTTGGTGCTCTAGTGCTTTAAGCACTGCGCCAGCCCCTTTCTGCAGGGCTCCATGGTAACGGCCACACCCACACCGCTCCTCCCCGACGTCATCTTTGTGACCTCTGTCCAGGTGTCCGTCTCTGGGTCATAGCATTCCACGCTGTCCAGGAACGTGTTCCCATCATATCCACCTGGACGAGGGAGGGCGGCGTGGATAAAATTCAGTTTGGTCTGTATGGTCCACTTAAGGTCCATTATGTGATAGTTTTCATTCATTACATTCTAAAATACACTATAAAACTCTAGCGTGCAGTGCTCCAGGGTTTACAGCTTCTAAGTTACTTTTCCCAAGAATTCTCAGAATAATGATCCCGCATAATTAACAGGTCTGCAGTGAAGGCTCTCGGATAGACTCCGTTCCCCCAGCCTTTGGTGCCCAGTACTCACCCAGCACATAGATGCGCCCGTGGTACGCGGTCACCCCCAGCGCGCTGCGTCTGTGCTTCATGGAGGCCACGAAGGCCCACCTGTCCGCCTCGATGTCGTAGCGCTCCACGGTGTTCAGCTGGTTGGTGCCGTCGTAGCCCCCCATAACGTAGATCACGTTCCCCAGCGCGCATACGCCTGGTGCGCGGGGAAGCCGGGTGACCAACAGAGGGCAGCGTTACTCAATTGTAACAAGTGGGCAACCCATAGTTCAAACTCACAATGTCTGAACCTCCACCCTGGACTCACCGGCTCCGCTCCGCACGGTATTCATGGGTGCTGTGCTCTTCCACTCGTCCATCTCAGGGTTGTAGCACTCGGACGAGCTGAGCCGGTGTGTGCCGTCAAACCCTCCCACCGCATACAGCAGCCGGTTGATGACAGCCACGCCCACTCCGATGCGCCGAGTCAGCATGGGGGCCACCAGCTGCCAGGAGTCCCTTTCGGGGTCATATCTGGTGGGGGGTACGAGCATCGCAGGGTTATGGGGTTTTAAACTGATATACGCACAGTCAGCATTATGCTGGTTTTAGCCAATTGGTCATAATTTTGCCATCACTGCACCACCAATGACAAGTCTTTGCTACCATTGTAACCTGGTGCCTGCATGAATATCTGACAGCTACCTTGCCCAGCAATGAAACATCTCCAGCTATATGAAGCTTTGTCGAAGTGAGGCTCAGCAATTCAGCTGGTTAACCACAGGACACAAAGCAGAAGATAATCAGGCCAAGCTCAGCTGATGGAAGTGAAGCTCATTTAATATTGAAACAAAAAAAAAAATTGGGTCAAATCTGCGTAAGAATATGCTACAACTAGCTTGAGCGAACTACGGTTTGCCTAACTGGCCATGGTGGATTTTTACACTAAATTTACACTTATTTACTGAAGAATTTAAGATGTATATCCGTTTTCAGCATTTATTACAAGTATATAATTTAAATGATGATCCGAACAGGTGGACTTAGAGATGAGTGAGGATTGGCTGCGGATTTAATCGATTCTCCTTAGTGGGCGGAACATTTGATTGACAAGTTGCTTAAAAACCCTTGAATGAAATTTAAGTAAATGGTCAAGGCTCAAAATAAAATTAAGAATTTATAGATAAAGGGTCTCATTAAACAAGTGAGGGGTTATGACTTCAGTAAGTTAAATAATGAATTATTTGGAACAAGTTTTTCCAAAGGCTTTCGACTTTTTTCTACATATTTTATTTGATGTATTAAAGCTAATATATATGAATTCAATATTGTATTGCATATTGAAGCATTCAATTTTGTTTTAATGATTTGTTAATTTTGTAGCAGCCTGTTCTGGCTTTGACTGAATAAGAATCAACTGTTTCAATGTTCCTGCCAATTGTACATTCACTCTCTCTCACACACACACGCACACACACACACACCAACCGCATTCTCAGACTGTCATACCTGCTTGAACAGCTGTGAATTGTCCAAAATGACAAAAGGTATTAGAGTATGGGAAGTATTTGTAACCATGAGGAAACTGATAAGCAATGTGTTCAAGAAAAGATATCAAGTCTCACAGGGCAAAAGCTCACTAAGATGTCAAAATCACCTGAAAGTGAGACTGAGGACAAGACGACCTACTAAAAGCTGTGTAAAGGAAACCCAGGGCTGACGTTACGCTCCAGTTTAACTCCGGCGTCCGCTGTCCTAGTCTGATTAATAATTACTAGTACTGATAAAGGCGCTGCAGTATTTATGGCAACTTCACAAAGAGCTGAAATCAGAAATACTATCGTTTCCTCTTAATAAATTATTAAGTTCATATATTTGGTGATTGAAAAAAAATGTAATTATGCTCATTGAGTGCTGGGGGAATAAGCCTACATGCACAGCGACTAAATGTAGGTGATGGTAGAGCACCCCCTGCTGGCGAACAGAGGTGGCGCGAGACCCACCTCTCCACACTGTTGTGGTGGATGCAGCCGTGCGAGCCACCGACAGAGTAGATCATGCCGTCGATGACGCCGACGCCAATGCGGTTGCGTGGCACGCTCATGGGGGCGCAGGGGGACCAGCGGTTGTTCATGGGGTTGTAGCAATCTAACGTGTTGGAGTCCATGTTGCCGTCGGGCGCGTTGTTGCGGCCGCCCACGGCGTAGAAGAGGCCGCCGATGACGCACGCCGCCAGGCCGCTGCGGGGAACCTGCAGCTCTGCCAGCCGCAGCCACTCGCCTTGGCAGGGGTTGTACGCCTCCAGGTAGCTGAGCGACTGCTGGAAGTAGCCCCCCGCCGTGTAGATGAGCTGCGGCACTTTAGGGGTGCGGCAGGAGAGCACCTTGGTGGGTTTGTGCAGCGTCAGGTCCTGGAAGATCTGCGAGAGGTAGTCCTTGCACTGCGCGTCCCACTCCAGCACGTCACACTTCTGCAGCTGCAGCTGCAGGAAATGCGGCGTCAGCGAGTGGCAGCGCACGGCCTGCAGCAGCGCGCGCACGTAGGGCCGCCGGTTCTCGCGGTCGTAGCGCACCCAGGCCACGCAGGCGTGGAACACCTCGGACTCGCAGCGCACGTTCAGCTCGTCGCGGCTGATCAGCATCACCAACTGGCAGTGCGACAGGTTGAAGAACTCCTCCTGCGTCGCCACCTGTGGGCAAGACCAGCACATGGCAGAAGGTGGTGGGTGGGTGGAGTGCGGCCAGAGCCAGACTCATTTCCACATAGGACTCAATCATCTTCAGCTGCCCCCCCCACTCCCCACAGACAAACAGCATTCTTTCTACTATGGAATTCCCCCACTTACCGGCTGCTGTTCACACAAATCCATTGCAAATATGCCGTAATTATACTGACAGGCTAAAATCACAGGCCTGTGGTTGAAAGGTTGGACCCAACTGTGACTGATAAGTCCGGTCAGCCTCTTCACAATTGTTATTGTTATCAGAGTCACCATGGAGACCAGTGCATGCTGCTGAGCTCTGCAGATTTATTTATGATGAATTATGCCATAAATGCTAATTTGTCTATGGAGTGTCACTCGATGTCATGCAGCTGTTTTTCTTTATAGCTGGAAATTAATTGGCTGTTAGTGAACGTCTTGTGTTCTTATGTTTTACTGATGCGTCACGGTATTTTTGGTAAAGGATTCACCAAAGGCCCAGACCATGGAGCGATTTAAAAGCTCCCTGCCTGTTTACTTTTGTGACCTCACACAGATAGTTCCTCCTGCCGGGTGCAGGGCCGGTGTGCAGACGGTTTATTTAAGATAAGCCCTCAAATTACAGCCGTCTTCTCAGCTCTAACTGCAGTCAAACCCACTTTGTGTCATATTGTTTTTTCTTAATATACATTTTGCACTCTGAACAAAATGTCCCCATTCTTTGTGCCAAAGTGCTAAGGGACAATCAGTATCCCCCCC
>JABFEB020000092.1:7140657-7151830 GCA_019775895.2 Stomatorhinus ivindoensis | reverse complement strand
CCCCCCCCCCCCCCCCCCCCCCCCCCCCCCCCCCCCCCCCCCCCCCCCCCCAGCGGATAATGATTCTGCAAAATGCCCTTATGTATACGAGCTATGTAATGTCGTAATGTCACTAGCAGATGTGAATGGATGGCAGCGCTTCCAAATCCACAGTCATGCCCGCTCACTCCTACCAGCCAGTCATCCCCAGCGAGTTTCACTATAAAAGGTGGCAAAACTGCCATTAAAATCCTAATTCACGTTGTTCACACCAGTACAATGAACAAGGATATGACCAAAAAACACAGAACTATTACTTATAAGATGTTTTAAATTTACAGTTCAAGCTTCATATAAAATGTCGACAGTTGCAATCTGTACAAATTCATATTTGTATCATTTCATTTAACATTTAATACACGAAATGCACATAAATTAGAAAACCTTTAATGCATAAAGTTATAAACAATTTAGACATAAGTGACTATACAGTGCAGTTTTGTACATCTGCATAAAAGTCAGCATACGAAGGTTTACATGCGCATAATCCTACTGACCTATGAAGACCTTAACAGTACAGATGTCGGTGCTATTATGCTACACCAGTGAAATCTGGTTCATTTTCAGGGATCACATGCTTTCATATTAATTGCCACTGAGTCACTCTGCATCTGGCAAGCTGGCAAAACACAAGCAGAACAACCTGAACTGACCCCCCCCCCCCATCCCCAAAAGGCTTTCGGTCTTTAAACCTTCAGAACCATCACATACTGTTTTGTAACGACACACTATGTAGTAACTCGACAGAATGTAACAAACTTGATGATAATAATGATGATAATAGTAACAGGCTATTGTTGCAATATAAAATGATAATGTAGTCTATAAATTTGTAAAATTTTGTCGAGTTATTATATAATGCGGTATCATATAATGCATTTACGCGGTCTGCAGGTCAACATAAAGATAAAGCCATCTTTAGATATATTCTAGGATTGTGTCCCTTTGTGCCAACGCAGTAGATGCGATTAAGTCAGAATACACTTTTGTTATTGGATGCTCCAATGCAGGCGTATATTGATATTTTAAGCTTATCTGATATTATAATACCTGTGTCTTTCCTATACACAAGTCACCCAGCCACTTTTCAAGTTGGCAAGTGCTTTATAGTTGTACCCTTGAACCAGAGAAAATGTGGAGCCACTTCGCTCCATCACAGATATTAATCATCATGTAGCTTAATATACGTGCGCTGGAAAACATCCTTCTCGCGGCTCGAGTGACACTTCCTACCCAACCAAGGATCCGTTGCCTACGTTATCAGAACGCCATGTCAGAACTGTGCTCCAGCCTACACCTTTGCGCCACAGATGTCCATGAAATGAAGACATTATTCATGCACGCGCGGAGGCTGTGCTGCCCGTTTAGGAATAACGTGAGGCTGTGGAATGGAGCACATACGATGCACAGCCCTTTAAGGCTGAAGATATGAGTGCCTCACTGCACATGTTACTCAGAAGCAACAGCATTTTCCAGCCTTGATTGGAGCATTCGTAGTATAATGCTGACCCTTATGCAACACAAGACCAAGAAATGGACACTCTGAATACCATGCAAATGAAATACACAGAATTCATGTCCTTGCACAAATGAGTGCTGTGTTGGACTTAATATCTCCACTCTGTAAATCCTTTGATAGTGACCAACATTAACCCATTCATTCTAGAACACAATTCAGAGAACACAATGGAATGTTCTGTTATTGGGTTCTTGGGACAGCAGTTCTTTCAGTCATTGCTATTTGGGGTTCCAGATTTCTCTGTCAAACAGCTAAGAAACAGCTTAGAAAGAGCTGCTTTGGCCTCTTCCATGGTAACGAATAAGACTCTCTTTTCAAAAGTCTTTAAGGTTAAGCAGTCGGCTCAGGACCTCAACATCCTAGGGTAGAGGACTTTGATGGTTGAAGGGGTTATGTTCCCAGAGGAGACTGTGGTTTCCAAGCCCTCCAGTTTGTACGTAGACTTTTCAATTTTGCTCGTGCTACAATCTAGGAAGGGTATCCCAATCTTCTTTACATGTCCATCCTCCGTCATGAGACAGTGGCGACACAACAGTCGGATGATGGCCCGCCGCATGTCCTTACTGGTGAGCGTGTAGATGATGGGGTTGAGCAAGGAGTTGATTATGGCGATGCCTAGAAAGTAGTCGGCCTTGAAGAGCACGAAACACTGGCCCACCTTGCAGAAGAAGTCCAACAGCAGCAGCACGAAGAGAGGCAGCCAACAAGCAATGAAGACCCCAAGCACTATAGTGACAGTCTTGAGCAGGTCCATGCATTTCCGCGACTTGCGGGCCTGGCTCTTGCGTAGGCAGCCCAGTTTCCGTGTGTTGGACTTGACGATGCGGAAGATGCGCACATAGAGCACGACTATGGCCAGCAGCACGGCAATGAAGACAGAGACGCAAAACAGGATGTAACTCCTAGCATACAATGGCAGCACCGTGGAGCATCCCGGCAAATGGCCCATGCAGTTCCAGCCCATAATGGGAAGGATCCCCAGCAACAGTGACAGAATCCAGCTAGCCCCGATTAGAGCGAACATTCGGTAGCGCTTTGCTCTATGGTAGGTCTTCATGTTAACCATAGTGATGTGACGCTCAATGGCGATAGCCAAAAGGCTGATGATGGAGGCGGCCAGAGTGATGAAGACACCACCCTCTCTTAGGAACCAAAGCAGGGGTGTCAGTTCCAGCGTTCTGCGACCCGACAGCACAATGTTGACCATGTAGGTGAATCCCGCCAGCAGGTCGGACAGCGTCAGATTGCCCAACAGGTAATACATCGGTAGGTGGAACTTCTTGTTCTTCCATATGGCGACCAACACTACAGCGTTTTCCAGCACTATGAGCAGGCAGATGACCAGGAATGTGATAGCCTCTGGCTTCAGTCCATCGCGGTAGCGGTTCTCCTTCAGCTTGCCGGTGTAGTTGTAATGTGTCATGATGACGCCATTATTTTGGTACTCGTCGAATATTTGCCGCAGTAATGGTGGGGAGGAAGCAGGCTCGGGTGCCACATTTTGAGCAACTGTAGTATGTGAGTGTCCCATGGTTGCCATAATACTTTCGTTCGCCCAAGAGTATGGTCTTGGAGTAGCTCAAATTATGTTAAACATTGTCTTGACTGCATACGCAGTTCATGTTTTCGGGCACCTTGAATGTGTTGATTCAGCTTTATAAGCACTTCTGTTTTACACAAGTCTGAGTGCTGTAAAAGAAACGTATGCAGGAGATCGGTGTAATTAAATGACAGTTGTATCCACACTGGATATTGCCCTGTGGTTCAGCAGGGCTCAGTTTTCATTGACCACTAGAGGGGGCGGGTCAGCCTTCATCCCTGAGAGATGGAGACCTAAGGGGTAAGAAAACAAACAATGTCATTTAGTGGGATTTAAGCAAACATAGCAATGGTTTCACACACCCACGAAAATAGTGTGATGCAGAAAAAATTTGTTCAGTCTGAATTATGTGAAATTTATGTTGCAATAAGAGGCCTAACATGAGTTTAATGACCATTTAAGGAAATTGTGATTTTAAAACAAGGGATAGACAAAAAGGCAAAATATTTCACCTGTCTGTGAAGAAGTACTAAACAAATCAGGGAGATTGATAAAAATTACCAGTTTTACAGTGCTTGTTGTAATGAAAAAGCATACTTAATCAACGTGTATGTGATTATAATTGCTGCTACACATTGTGACGTGTTTATCACCCATCCACATTCTGTGCAGTGTCTCTCTCAACCAAGAAATGTCTCAGAAACCATCTACTCTGAGAATGTCAGCTACCCCATCCCACCATCGTCTCTCCCCATCAGCTATCCTTTGGTTTTGGCAAAATTGGATGCTCTTGTATTTCGCTTGTCGAATGGGAACCTATTCCGCATGGTATCTTTATTTGAATAGGACAGCCTTTTATGATGCACTGTGTAGCTCTTGCTCAAATGCTAATTTCCACTTGTTATTGGTCTCTTATTGGAAACCTAGTTGTGTGCATTTTATACACAGCTGCCCCCTTAACAGATGTTTGCTTCTGATGTAGCTTACTGTCTGCAGGCAAAGGCGTCTGCTGAATAAATAAATGCACGAGAAATGCAAATTCATAATAGGCCTATATGACCGACTGAAAGACGCAAAATATTGAAAAACTGATACCTCCACAAATCTGTTACCTCGTTTAAGAGATGTTTTTATTTAAAGTGTATTAGCAAGTAATTCACTTTTATGTTGAAATTTGATTCACTGTGCAGTTTAAAGTTGCAAAAGTGCAGACTGAGACCTTAGGCGTGGATTATACAACATGCTTATTAACGCTTATTTAGACCGGATAACGTTGACTCTAACGTTTCGCAATTTAATATAAACAGATTTAATTATTATTAATTTATATTGTGGAATCTCGTTATATCCTAGCTAAAGCTGTAAAACTGGTAATGATGGCGCTCGTTATGGTTAAATATTATGATTAGCATACATGTCTTTATTTGGGGTACCTCACACCCCCAGGATAGGGGTCCGATTCTATGTGCGTGGAGTTTATATGGTTTCTCTGTGTTGTCTGAGCTTCCCCACCAAGTTCAAAAGCATACGAGTACCCCTTGATAGGTGTCCCTAAATGCCCCGTAATATGTACCCTGCGACTATAGCATCCCGTGCCCCTCTTCCGACCGGGACAGGACTCAGACCAACCTTTACCCTGTCCGGTATGCAATTGTATATTTTTGTCAGGTTATATAAAAGTGACGGTTTGTGGATAAACGTGTTTATCGTGTCATGCCATCGAGTGTTTAACTACGTAGGCTACATGAACTGCTAGTTTATTTAACCCCATGTAGTTGAATATATACCTACAATAATGAAGGTTCCAGCGCTCGTTAAAGAAAAAACTAAAACTACCCCTCAAGCGATATTTGATCAATATGAAAGTTACTGAACACAAAATAAGGGAAACGTGTTATTTATTATGCGATGCTTGTTTAATATACATAACGAGCATTTATCAAAGGATCACACAAAATCAATATGCGTTACTACATTAAACCGCTCCACGAACTAGAACTTGAGTACCGGAGCAAAAGTGACTAAAGAGTGCAGTCACGGAGTAGTAAATAGCGCTCTTCATTTAAAACAATAATTGCAAAAATGAATGCATTTGAAATTCATTTAAATGAACTTACCTTTAAAGCAATTAGATGAAGTTAGATTCTCACGGAATCAGTGCTAGCGTGCTGGCCAAAGTGACAGACGAGAAACCGCGGCAGGACTGGACTTGAAGTAGGCAGGTCTTCTCTCCTCGTTTTCCTTTCTTTGGCTATGATCGTGTGCCCGGGTCCCGGAGAAAGCAGACTGAGAGAGAAGGAGACAGCTCCAAAAATGTGCTTTTGATCCAATCGTGCGCAGCTAGAGAAGGACAGCGCTGTGCCAGGGTAGTGGGGCACAGCTGCTTCTCCTTTGTGTTGGCGGTGGAGGCAGCATTTACATTTACAAGGGGTAGGTTTCAGAAAATTGTTTCCAGATAACAGGACGCCAAGAATGTCTTGTCGTAAGGAAACCCCACCCTCAATTTAATTTCGCTGCATAATGGTTTTGAGATGGGACGGACGCGTGCACGGGGCTTCGTGATTAACGAGTCAGAAGGGTAACTTTTGCGAAGCGTATAATGGTGTTAATTAAGCGTCGCTGTAATAAAACATTAAGAACGTAATTGGCATTAAACATTGTTATGAAGTACAAATACAGCACTGATAGGCGTATTTATGTAGGTGTTATCAATGATGGTTTATAATAATTCTGCGCTAAACTTAATTGTTTTTAATTTATTAAACGTATTTAGCAGTTCATGTGTTTTTTGTCATATGCTGACTCGATATGCACTTTAGTTTTGATCCATTGTGTCGTAACCGGTAAACTTGATTAATTATAGTACTCGAAATTTATAAACGGTAGGATACCGTCTTATTGCCCCTTGCCTTATGAGTTCTACGGTTTCTTAGTAAAGAGGAGGGGGACTGACATGTATTGATAGGTTACTTGATCTATCGCTTACTTGATCCCACCACACCATTAAAACCCGTTATGCAATTTTTGTGTAATAAATGCACCCTGCATTGGAATTGGGCTCATGCGTAAATGAGAATGATGCTTTCTTCAAACAGGAAATGCAGACATTGTGCTAAGGAAGTGTGGGAATATCCGTAAAGAAAAGTTCTGGGCACTAAACAATGTGGCAGATCCGGTTGACGATTCTCTCTTCCCCTTATGTTCATGACAGAAAGAGGGTGAACTCTGAACTCACTGCTGCCCCCCTATCCACAAATTCTACAGTAACGTAGCAGTCCACCCGCGCTTAATCTTTTTATTGCCATTTGCCCAGTACGCTGTCAGAAAAAAAACAGTACCAGTTTCTATCTTTGCTTGTCACTGCATGGAACTGCCAATTGTACCCTAGCTGTAGGTAAGTGTACCTTTTAGTCTAATTTAAAATACAGAAATGGACTCTGAGGAACATCCGCAAAGAAAAAACAATATGAACAAAAGTGTTTAACATAGTCCATTTCTATATCTTAAAAGGTACATATACCTACAGCTATAGGGTAATTGGCAGATTCTTGAGTGAACAGAAACAGTGATAAGTAATTGTATCCTCAAAAGTACAAAGTGGTACTTTTCTGACAGTGAACTATCTATCTATCTATCTATCTATCTATCTATCTATCTATCTATCTATCTATCTTACATCCCTGGTACAGTTTTGTTCCCTAAAGTACAAACAACATGAATGTACCCCCAATGGTACAAAAATGTTCCTCAGATTCCATTTCTATACCTTAAAAGGTACATTTATCTAGGGTACACACAAGGCAGACCATTGTGGGTACTACGACAGTAATGAGTAATTGTACCCAGAAAGGTACATATTGGTACTTTTTCTGACAATGTATGTATTGGCCTATATGTAGCACTGTAGTCTGGGAATGTTACTTTGTGTCACTGTCTGCAGTGTGCTGAATATAGCAACAGTAAAGCCCCACTTGACTTGATTTGACTTGAATTAAACATGTCTGTTATCATGCTAACGTTGCCAAGCAGATGTTATAAAATCATAAATCAGCCCAAGCACATTAAGACGTTATAGTACCAGAGCACTAAGCTTGTTTGGGGGCTGGGTCTCCAGAGGTTCCATGCCTTGGCTACCTTAGGATGGTGTGCAGTTTATCCACCGCACTAATGAACAATGGAACTCTGGGAGTGGAGCTGTTCACAGCACAGAGCAGCAGTGACGCCGTGGGGGGGGACAAGATGAAGCCTGCCTCACCTGTTACTCACCTTGATTCTGCCCCAAGTCCCAAATGCTGGCTGTGTAATATCCCTCCCACCTGTAAGCACGCCAAGGGCAGGCCATACACCAGACATCAGTGTCGTTCGAAAGAATAAGGGAGAGTGTGTTCTCAAGAAATTTCCCTACAGACACCTGTGCACCATGCGTGACTATGAAAATACGTGAATTACGAGACCGGAACACACTTTTTTGTTTAACCTATTTCTCAGTTTATTGGTATGTGTCTGTGAATGATATATATTTTTTGCAAACTGCAACCTGGTTCTCATTAATGAAGGGCTTCTTCCTTGTTTTATGAGACTTCACTCCTGCTTCTACGAGCTTGATACACACTGTCCTAGCAGTGCACGTCACACCTGCACTTAATGTTTCCCGTTCCTTTTGAAGGTCACTTGATGTCATTATACGATTCAGGAGAAACTGTCGGATAAGTTGACGGTCATCTCTGCCATTGGAAAGTCACTTCCACCCTTTACCTGGCTGGTTCCTTGTCATTCACAGTGTCTCCTGCTTCACCTCGTTCTTGTGCACAGCTGCCTTAGAAATTCTGAATCCGGAAGCAGCCTGTTGCTCAGTGCAGCCTCCTGCCAACAGAACCAGGATTAAACCAGGATTTTAAAATGCAGAGTTGATTAAAAATATTGAGTGATCTTACTTTTTTGCACAGCTGTGCGTGTGCATGTGCATGGAAATGCCATATTTATGCAAGCTGAATGTTATTTTGCAAATTATTTAGTGTAGATGGCTGTTGTGTGTGTGTTTTTGTAATTTTTATTTTGCTTGCCCTCCTTTACTGGAGGAAGTTAAACTTGCTGTGTGTGGGAAAGCTTGAAAGCTGCCCCCCCCCCCCCCCAAACCCCAGTAAAATGTGTGATTTGATAGTGACACCACCAGCGATGCGGCAGCATTTTGTAGCACCGCCCCCTCCTTTCAGTGGTTTTATACTGCGCTTATCAGGCCTCTTTACTGCTGCGCATTTCACTGCTATTTGATCTCCTTGCATACTGTATATCTCAAGTTACATAAATTAATGCTGTCACCAATTAACACATGTTAACCAGCAGGTATTTTAATATACCAGACGAATCCATACAAAAAATGCAAAAATAAAGAATGCTAATTGCAGTACAGTACTATTAATTGCAGTACTATTGCATAAATGAAATGTTGTCACATAAAACCGATGGCTGAGTTTTATTTCTGATGACTTGTGTGTTACTTGTGCCTAACTGCCAGGCAGTCTTCGTCAGGTGAAATGTTTTGTTCCATGAACGAAAGTCGTCTATTTAGTGTCAGGCAGGCGTTGCAGCTATGTAACGTAAAAGAAATCTTTAGGGTGTGATTTTAATGTTAACACACTGACCTACTTACATAACCTTAAAGTGAAACTTGTAGCCAAAAATCTCTGCCCATATATTTTACGTGTTATATTTGTCCAGAGTTTTTTAGAGCAGTATATTTTTTCCTGTGGTGCTGTACGATTTAGGTGTCTCCACATAAACTCTGCAACATTTTAATTTTATATTTCTCTTAAAATTTATAGTACTCTGGTACACGTTGCGAAATAAAAGTAATTAAATGGAGCTTGTTCAGTAACTCTCCCAAAACGTGATAAGACTGAGTGGCGGAACCAGGTGTTAACTGAACTGGGGAAACGCTATCGTTTACTCATCCAGGAGGTTGATTTTTATGATTTGCATTGCTTGCGATGTGTTAAAATGTGTGCTGCATTTTCATGAGCAAAAGAATGAGATTTCAGCTTGTTAGCCATTAATATTGCCACCTGTTATTTTGAGAGTGTGAGAGAAAACTGAAGAGGGTATGCTTTTCTTAACTGGCATTTCAATAAACTGCTTTCGGATTGTTTTTTTTATATTGTTGCAAGAAGGCCTGGGTGACAGACAGCGGACACTCATGAGGCTAAAAGAGAACTGAGGTTTGAGCTAAGTGTTGCACTTGTGTTTCGGAGCACAGTACTCGTTAGAACTGACAAGAAATGCAGGCTGAGGGGCAAAGGCGTGAGCATCGTGCACACATAGCAGACATGGCAGAAACACCACAAAGACAGAGACCATGCCGGAGCATAGACGCCCCCTCATGTGTCCCAGGCCTGCAGCATGCTGATCACGTGAAGTATACATGTTTGAAAGATGCAATCTGCGTAAGGCATATGTGTGTTATAAAGTGCACCCCCTACCCTAACCAGTTTGATCTGATTCAGAGGAGGGGGCACAAACTGTGAATGTACCCCTATAAAGGTGACGTTGACCAGAACGTTTTTGGAGTCACCAGGGTGACAGCTGAGTGGTTGTTCCCTTGAGCTCAATAATATAGCGAAGTCACATACAAAGGCATCCGTCTGTATTGCCATAAATTTGTTCGACAAGAGAGATGAAATATGTTTTGTGTGTTTGTGCGTGTTGGTATGGGGGGTGTGGGTCTGGAATTTAATGATGGAGCATAAGCGAGGAGTCCAATCAAAGCTTCACTAATGAGCCGCATCCTGCTGTAAAAGCTGTGTTTCTGCTTTAAAGCACCAGTAAGGGATAAATGTCTCCTCTGGGACTGCAGATCTGACGGATGGACAGGGCTGGTTGAGCATCTGAGGACAAACTTTTGGTCAATCTCATACTTCCACTTTTTCTTTGTCGCTGTAATTTGTCAGATTGTCACATAAAACATACAATTACGACACAGTTAGAAGAAGGTGACATGCCTATGCAGTCCAGTGGGGTAATTCACTTGTTTTTCTTAAACCTAAATGAGTCCTTACAGTTACACGCTTCAAAAGTAAGTGCAGTTTCTCTGTCAGTTCATGCGTTTTTCTTCATGCCTTTGTCTTTTGAACCAAGTCTGGATTTGTCCAAAAGAATAAACAATTTTTTTCCAGTCTCCCCGCTTCATGGTTTTGGTTTCAAACAGGTAACATAAACGGAAGACCTGAGAGACATATGATTATTGTTTTTGCTGTGAAGTTCTGAGCAGCTATTGCCAGTGTTCAACTGGATGCCAAGAGAACAGCTCTGGGGGGACCGCCCGCACAGTCAGACTGGACCATGTTGGAGAACCCAAATCTCGGACGGAACTGAACCCCTGTAGGTGAGGGGGTGGTATCTCCCATTGTCAATTTCATTGCATTCTACTCTGCAGCACTCAAAGGTTATGTGTATACAAATACTGTCAGACAACTGTATAATGCATTTACGGTATAGCAAATGAGCTTTTTATGAAAAATCTGGATGTTACCGGTAGTTTGCATGTGCAAATATTTTTGTAATTCAGTTTTTATTCATTTGTGTTAAGATATTCAGATTAACTAGAATGGAAAGAGTCAAATCCTTTTTAACACATTATTCAGTGTGCATCCTGTTTAACAGACATAATTGTATTTATCTATTGGGAGGGCAAAGTGGGAGATGCAGAGGCTAAATTCCCTTATACTTGACCACAAAGTCACTGCGAAATAAGGTAATTGGTTCCCTAATAGCAGGAGTTTGTTCTCATGTAAAAATCAGTGGGAGGTTTCCTGTTTGTATGGGGTCGGTATGACTAAGGGTTTTCCTGCGAAACCCCCGCATAATGCATCAAGAGTATTGAGTCATTTGGACCTTGACTCACAGCTGATACTTATGGCTTCCGTGTAGAATGATGGACCTCATGTTTACAGGCACGTCACTCTTATGACCGCAACCCTGTTTGGTTTCGAACCATGATGTCTGTAGGTCCTCTTTAAGTTTCAGACTGGATGGTCTCCTGCGCTTTGTGCAGTTTTCCAGTTTGTCCAGGCATTGGTCTT
>JABFEB020000092.1:7092045-7113468 GCA_019775895.2 Stomatorhinus ivindoensis | reverse complement strand
GACCTCCATCTATCTTCCAAGCGCCCATCCTGGTCAGGGATTCAGGGGCCTGAAGCTCGCCCCAGGCAGCACAGGGCAGAGGGCACAAGGCTGTGCTGCATCCTGAGTGGATGGCCAGACCATCACATACAGTGACACTCTATGAGCAGTTTAGAACCTCATGTTTTTGGAATGCAAGAGGAACCGAAAGTACCGAGAAGATATAAACACGGATGAGAAGAACGTGCAAAGTAGAAGTTATGGTTATATAATTATAAACGTAAAAGACGTAGAAAAGGAATTTTATTGCATGACCTCCGAGTAATATCCTGATCGTGTAATGTAGGATGAGACTGAGCTAATCTTAGGAAACTGAAATAAAACAGGAGGAGAGGTTAAACAAACGGCAGAAGCCATTCACTATGTTTTCCTTGGCCGTAAAAATGTCAGGCAGGATTATTTTTCCGGAGGCACAAAGGGGGAAGGAGAGGAGGCAGGGAAACTGACTCCACTGTGTTCCAATCCAGCCATACTGAAGAATCAATAAATGGTCCAGGAGCCCGGGAGGCATGGTTAAGTACACAGGGTGTTGGTCACAGGGGGTTATGTTGAAAGTGTACACTGTGGGATGTGCCTAGAACGTTCCGACCGGTTTTGGGGGCCTCACAAAGGCATGCTCAGGATTTAGACAAAGCAGTGAAGGAAAGCAGATTCATACAGGAGACTACAGAAACAGGGAAAGTGCACATGTTTCTCTGCTCACTGGCGTCCTGCACCATGCCTGGAACACGTCAAAAGCAAACAAAATTATATGCAAATAAATTAAGACGAATGGTCTGTTTCGATGCATTAAACTCTGTTTAGTGCTTCTGAACTAGTTGGGTTTATGTCTGCAGGAATGTAGTCACGGGAGGCTGTTGGTGGGGTCAGAGGTCAGAAAGGGCAAACATGCTGAGGACACAGGAGTTGACAGACGGTAATGTGCAGATGTCACGTCTCCATGCATAAGGAAATTTAAAACCTGAATTTTCTGGAGGATGAAAGTATGCAAAAAAAATACCCCGGCCCATCCCTCATTTATAGTGGTCACACTGCGATTTTCAGTGCAGCGGAAGCCATGTTCTCCCTGCAGGGGTTTCTTGTCTGAGGTTTCCGATTCCTACCTCCTGGTTCAGGGGTGGAGAACTGGGTGTCGACTGGGGGGGGCATGAAACTGGTTACCCTCAGAGGTCCCCCCCGATCAGTCTGGAGTTTCTTGGCCTGGTGACTGGGGGCTGAACTGGAAAATGCATCACTGGTTGCTTAAGGTGTCCAGTAAGCCAGCAGTGGGCTCGAATGGAAATGATCACCCTCAACGCCCCAGCACTGCAAATCTGCCAGAAGCAACAAAATAAAAAGTATTTTATTTTATGATGTTAATTGCTGTCAGTGGACAATGGGCTGCTACACGGGTTATAATGATACAAGAGTTCAGAGCATGACATCATGGATCTTGTTCACGGCTCAAACCCAGAAGCTCAATAAACTCTGAATGATTAACATTGCACCGTCTCGTTGTTCCTATGGTCCCTTAAACATCTGCAGTTATCATATTGATCTCCATGTGCGGACATGTGGACCTTCAATTCCCTTTCAGAATCTACCGGACAGTGCAAAGCTAATCCAGAGAGCGTCGCGCTACCGAACTAGGAAGTACAGACAATCTTTGGGTTTAAGAAAGTCTGACTTACGGCCCACTCGTACTTACGAAGGGACTGCCACTGTTATCTTAAAAAAACTGAGTTAAATATAATGGTTTCTAATTACGAACACTCCTCACACAAGCCTCGTTGACTTTCCAACAAATTTGACTAATTTGACGTAGCCCGTGTTACAAATCAGAGTGGAATATTTTTCAGATCTCTCTGGCTTTGCTAGGCTCTGGGTTGATTCATAGCCGCTGTACTTTGTACCAGTACTTTCTGTATATTTTGAAATTTTTGTGTGACATTATTCTTGGGCAGTAGCTTTTTATTGAAGGACATAAAGTGATGCATCAGACCAACAAATAATATAATGTGATATCCTTAATTTTCTTAGTTATATATGATTTATGAACCCCAGTCTTCCTTATGGTTTTTTTTTTTTTAATTGTACTGGGTTTTTATCTTTTGACTTGTGCTGTTTTGTCCAGCTGGGGGCAGTAATCTGAGGAGGCTTGGTTTCTATGGATACAGAGTATTCCCAGTACAATGCGCTGAAGCCCCAGTGTGCTACATGTCATGGCACTGGGGCCCAGTATTACAGGAGCAGGAATGCTGTATACAGGAAGGGGCTATTACGCACGACTGTGCAGGGGGGGCACATGTAAGCGTGAGAATGACCCTGGGATTGCGTAGAGTCACAGCTGTGAGAACTCAGCAGGGCCGAGGAGAGGGGGGTGGGGGGGGGGTGCTCATCTGGAAATATCAAGGTTTCAGCGTGCTGGCTGAGCAAGGTCCGGACCCCTCCCCATGGGACTGTGGCCCACACATCGCTGGTGACATCGCTGGTGACATCGCTGGTGACTGTTCCTGAAAGTGGCTCAGATCTAACGTAGCTCACTGCAGCTAAATGAAGATACTGCATGTAAATCAGGGCTGCGAGTAACACCACAGTTCTGCATTTTTATATAGAGCTTTCTGTGAACTATTTATACGTGTGTATTATTGTAAATACTAATTAACGCGGTTACTCTGAGCTTAAGCCTATAGCTTGAGGGGTTTCCTGCTTTGGCTCCTCCCACACATTTTAAAAGCTGCAGATAACCTCCCTGGGAAAACTGCACCGCTTAAGCTCCGCCCCCCCCCCCAATGTTTGCTGTATAGCAGCCTGTCAACACTGAGGAAAACACGCCCACCCCAAACCGACATACAACATTTAGCGCCAGGGACGGTTTCTTAGACAGAACGGCGGAACAGGCTGAATAATCGCACGAGACGGGCGCCGCATGTGCAAGAGGTAATCTTGAGATTAAATCTGCATGGTGCTGCTTCTAAAGTAATCATCCCACATCGTACCCCTTGAATGTTTGGGTGTATGTGCAAAACCTGAAGGAGAGGACACTCAAAGAGACCCCCAGTCATAACATCCACATACCCTGAAAGCTCTACTAGCTCTGGGTGAACTCAGTACCAGCTACAACGTATTAATGTGAATAAACTCCCAGTAAGTGTGATGTGCCCCCTAGCTAGAATATAGAATGTTTTTCAACAAAGATTTGGGTATGGGTGGTAGCTTCCCTACAATATTGTGGGGGTGTTGTGCTTGTTTTTGGGAGGGTGCAGATACCAGGGCTGGCTTTGTCCCCACCAGTTATGAAACCAAACCATCAGCCTTGGTATTCAGTGCCACCTGGGACAGACTAAGGTAGCCAAAATTATATTAAAGTCATGTGTCCACCTGCAAACTGGACTGACAGAAGTGATGTGCAAAGGTGGAAAGTTCAAGTCCAGAAAGTACAGACCCAGACCAAGATTTTGTTTCATCCAGTTGAGTATAAAGAGTCACAGTCAGTGCTCAAGTGGTTGGTCGCAACAAAATCTTGGTTCTGGACCTGAACTTTCTGGACCTGAACTTTCTGGACCTGAACTTTCCAGCTCTGGTGATGCATTTCAGGGGGGCTCAGTTGGTGTTGCTGTAGCCTCCCACCTGCATTCATCGGTTTGTGGAGAGAGTTTGACCAAAGGCAGAGCGTCTCAAGCCTGAGTTTATAGACGAGGGATTTGGGGTTTGAAAACTGCACATAGGCGTGGGCGTGTTTTTCAGGGACTAGACCTGTCATGCGCTGACCCTACAGTGCAGTTTGGAGGTTTTCTCAGCTGTGGCCACCGGGCAAAATAAGATATGACAGCAGCCATGACTGTGGTTACAGCCTGTGTGCCTATCTCAACCAGAGCAAACATCTCGGTGAGCAGGTGAGTAGCACAGAAAGCACATCCAAACATCACAATTAAAGGCTGCAAAGCTTTATGGACATCGGACAGGTTAATAGACAAACAGTGACTTAGCGTCTGCACACTCAAAGCACAGCTGCTGCAGGCCGCTCATTCTGTCGCCCGAGGCGGGAGAGTTGCTTCATACATTGCTGCAGTGAGTGCGGGAGCACTAGCCTCAGGGAAGGAGGCTGACAGACCACAGAGCTGCAGGTGCAAGATGCCTGAACGTCAGCATTCTTTGCGCATTAGGCAGGGTGACCAGACAATCCATGTCAGGGAGACACTTTGAGCTACTTCAGGTTTTACAAACTACTTTAAAACTGAAAGGCTCCTGTGCTCAGCTAAATAGATTATTCTTCATGGACTTTGACTGGTTTGTTTCCTTGAAAGAAAGACTCACACAGCTGTTTCATATTAACATTCACGACACATGCATGATTACATAAGACTGACCAATCAGCACACAGCAGCAACTCGGTGCTTAAATGAAAACCGGGTCCTTTTAAGTGTAATGGTAGTTTACAAATCCTGTCCTAGCTCATAACGCTTCTCCCTCAGCCAGCATTAGGTTTTAACTTCAGCTCGGTATAAATTATTTTTAAAAGTTGTCTCTAATAAATCCACCTGCCATAATAGCTTATCCAATCCAGGGACGTGATTCTACATCTGGAAACACTGGGCCGGGGGGGACAGAGCTAGAAATTTTGTTAGATAAAAAAATTATGTGACCTTGGGCCCTGATGCCCAATTATACATATTCAAGGGCCACATCAAGTCCTGGGGCCCCTGAATCTGCCAGAACATCCATGCCCCCCCCCGCAAAAGGCAAAGGAAGGGATGCTAGTCTATCCCAGGGTGCACGCCCGTGCGCCGCACACACACACACACACACACACACAAACACCACACATTACGGGGAATTCCACTATCCTCAGGTGGGGGGAAAACCAATGTACCTGGATGAGCCCTGTGCAAACATAATGAAAGCATGCAAACTCCACCCCCACCAAGTGGGGGGGGGGGGGGAAACCCCCAGTCATGAGAGAGCGAGGCCACAGCGTTACCCACTGCTCCAACCTCCCAAAATATCTCCTACACACAGTTAACATATACAATCTAACAGCATCAATGGCAGCTTGTCATTCCTAAGCGGCACGTGCCCGTCACCGCACAGCGTCCTAACAACTCTTAATGTGACAGAAACGGTTTTCAGTATTCGCTGTAGCCATCAACAGGGGGAGTAATGACTCATTATTGACCTTCAATGAGTAACATTGAAACCGTTTTCTCTAAAGGGACAGAGCACGTTTGCCTTTTAAAACACTGTACTCATGTACTGTTACTGATTACTGAAAAACAGGCATGGGCAACGATAATCTTAACTTCATTGTTATTAGTACTCCGTACTAATTAGTTAGCTATTACTTAGCTTTGTTATTGATACAGCCCTCACCTGACACTTGGAACAGCTACAACAGTTGCGGTGATAAATATGTTGTGACTTTAGGTCACGTGAATAAAAGCATTTCAGGAGTCATGCATGGTGTCCTTGCACCTCGGTGGGTACCCCAATTGCTGGAGTGTGCGTGGCGGCACAGTCCAAAAAATATGCGGTAGGTGTCCCTACATTTCCCGTCGTGCATCTGATTTCTGAAGAATGAGCAGCCCGTCCATGGTGTTACCCTGCTCTGTCCAGTCCTTGCAAGATAAGAGGTTGGAACACGGATAGACGTATGGAATCTTGACAACCACTCACCGGAGGACTAGCCATGAAAAAGTTGTTTTGGTCTTTGTGATGGTTATGTGTTAATAATAATAATAACAATAATAATAATAAGAAGAAGAAATAATATTTAAGCAGTATTACAGGTCCTGGTCATATAATTATAATAACTTCAAAAAGTTGATTTATTTGACTAATTCCATTCAAGATGTGAAACTTGTATAATATATACATTCATTCCACACAGACTGATATATTTCAAGTGTTTATTTTTTTTAATTTTGATTATTCTAACTGACAACTAATGAAAACCCCAATTCAGTATCTCAGAAAATTAGAATATTGTGAAAAGTTTCAGTATTGAAGACACCTGGTGCCATACTCTACTCGGCTAATTAACTCAAAACACCTGCAGTTGCCTTTAAATGGTCTCTCAGTCTAGTTCTGTAGGCTACACAATCATGGGGAAGACTGCTAATTCGGCATTTGTCCAAAAGACAACCATTGACACCTTGCACAAGGAGGGCAAGAGACAAAAGGTCATTGCAAAAGAGGCTGGCTGTTCACAGAGCTGTGTCCAAGCACATAAATAGAGAAGCAAAGGGAAGGAAAAGATGTGGTAGAAAAAAGTGTACAAGCAATAGGGATAACTGCACGCTGGAGAGAATTCTGAAACAAAACCCATTCAAAAATGTGGAGGATATTCTCAAAGAGTGGGCTGCAGCTGGAGTCAGTGCTTGAAGAACCACTACGCACAGACGTATGCAAGACATGGGTTTCAGCTGTTGCAGTCCTTGTGTCAAGCCACTCTTGAACAGCAGACAGCGTCAGAAGCGTCTCGCCTGGGCTAAAGACAAGAAGGACTGGACTTCCGCTGAGTGGTCCAAAGTTATGTTCTCCGATAAAAGTAAATTTTGCATTTCCTTTGGAAATCAGGGTCCCAGAGTCTGGAGGAAGAGAGGAGAGGCACAGAGTCCACATTGCTTGAGGTCCAGTGTAAAGTTTCCACAGTCAGTGATGGTTTGGGGTGTCATGTCATCTGCTGGTGTTGGTCCACTGTATTCCCTGAGGTCCAAGGTCAACGCAGCTGTATACCAGGACATTTTAGAGCACTTCATGCTTCCTGCTTATGGAGATGCAGATATTCATTTGCCAACAGGACTTTGTACCTGCACATAGTGCCAAAGGTACCAGTACCTGGTTTAAGGACCATGGGATCCCTGTTCATTGGCCAGCAAACTCGCCTGACCTTAACCCCATAGAAAATCTATGGGCTATTGTGAAGAGGAAGATGCGATATGCCAGACCCAACAATGCAGAAGAGCTGAAGGCCACTATCAGAGCAACCTGGGCTCTCATAACACCTGAGCAGTGCCACAGACTGATGGACTCCATGCCACGCCGCATTGCTACAGTAATTCAGGCAAAAGGAGCCCCAACTAAGTATTGAGTGCTGTACATGCTCATACTTCTCAGTTGGCCAAGATTTCTAAAAATCCTTTCTTTGTAGTGGTCTTAAGTAATGTTCTAATTTTCTGAAATTGGGGTTTTCATTAGTTGTCAGTTATAGTCATCAAAATGAAAAGAAATAAACACTTGAAATATATCAGTCTGTGTGGAATGAATGTATACAATATACAAGTTTCACTTCTTGAATGGAATTAGTGAAATAAATCAACTTTTTTTAAGATATTCTAATTATATGACCAGCACCTGTATAAAGCTATATGTTATCTTGAGAGAAATGAAAAAATATGACCATTTTTAGCGTTTTGTTGCTGTAGATCTTTCCATTACTGTATTAAATACTTTTTGTATTTATCCAATACTAATATAGATCCTAATCTTGCTTATGCAAGCTGTACACTGTTTGTTTTTATTGCAACATCTCTCTCTGCTGGCACGATTGTGTTACCGCAGCTCCATTTACCAATACATTTGCAACATTTTTAAAATACATAACTGTGACAACTTATTAAAATTGTACAATTAAACGAACTCGTGTTATTTTCTTAGGCAGACAGACTACTTTTAACTTTTTTCACAGCTACTGAAAATTCTGTTACCGAATTGAAAATGTGAAACATAATGAAGGCCCCGTTTTACAGTACATCATTCCCATTGGTGCTTTTGAAACATGTGACACAAACACTGTCATGGCGGCCTCCGCAGCAGCCCGGAGGAGCGTGGAGCTGACTTTGAGACTTTTCCGGCTTGGTAATTGTAATTTTCACAGGATAAATAGTTGCATTCACGTCGTTTATGGGTCCGCGACGGGAGACAACATATGCGGTTTTCGGATCCCGAATAGGAGCCTGAAAACGTCTAAAAGTGGGTTTCATAATCTTCCTCGACCGTGTCGATTATTTGAAAATTTCTGTCATATGATTTATTTGAAAATTCAGGATGTTGTGCCATAGCCTCTAACGGGAAATTTACTGTTCTTTTCATTTATGTGATTATTCAGAATGCTGTATGTGTTTTATGTGTATGTAACCTGTAAATTAAAGAGAGCAGTTACTCACGAGAGTTAAAATGTAGGATTTTTATCCTACTTGGGCAGCTCACTCAGTAGTTATTTTAGTTCTCTCCAAGTCGAAATTACGCGATACCGACAATTTGGAGTGGATAGGATTGTATAGTCGCGTTCAATATTAGTGGTATAATTGCGATCGGTGGCTTTCATGAAGTGACAGTTCTCCTTTTCTGTATTTTCAAAATTATCAACAGGTTTGTGTCACTCTGAAGGCGAAGAAGCACAAGATGATGATCCCAGGGATGTGTGGGTACAATCTGGCGTGCGGTCTGCGATACTCTATGTAAACTGCAAGGTCGCGTGGTAACTTCACTAAGCGGAGTTCGACGCCTCCTTCTCTAAAAAAGATGTTATAATGTAACAAGTACATCATTTATCGTACTCTGTTGAACATTTGAAAGAAGTATTATAACTAAAGTGCTGTGACGATGGAAGTTATTTCCAGAAGTTGAATCACCACGTGGTAGTAAAACTTACGTCCACTTTTGCACGATTCGGGTTCAAGGAGATGATGTCACGTGCTGCATATGCGTACCTGCACATTTGTTATTGTTTATACATTCGTTAATTTTTATATAAGCTTTGGTTGCATTTAATTCTCCCGAAATGCATATGAGTATGTCATTCCTCTTTGAACGTCACTACCTTTCAGCACCAACTACATTCCATTTTAAAGACTTGGCGCGGTAACAGCGATAAGAGTTTACTGCGTTTTATTGCGTATTGCATTTGAGATTTCATTAAATTAAACTATATTTAATTTTTCTGAACGGTGATTTTAGCAGCCTGAATGGATTAGTATAATACAGTATTGTCTTTATTCTGGTGTTTAGGCTTAACGTGGTGTTCATAGACCGATCAGGGAACAGAGTTCCCGTGAAGGCTAAGGTTGGAGATAATGTTATGTACCTGGCACAACAGCATGGCATTGATTTGGAAGGTAAGTGCTGACCTGTTTGGACAAGTTTATGCGTGAAATAACAGGTGTACCCGCATTTTACTGTGTGTGCGCTATTGGTGAAAAATCAGCTGTTATCGCCAACAAAACCCGAGGCCTATTGAGGCCTGCTACATTACCGCTTTTGTATGCCTTTTTGCATGGTGCAGGTGGCCAGTTGAAGTTACACATTGAAATTTATTTACATAAATTGATTTTACTGCATTATTATATTCAGGTGATGCTTCTCATGAGGATTGTTAGTAATTAGATGATTAGGTAATCCTTTTTCTGGCTCCATAGACGACATTCTTTTTTTCTCCCTTCTGCTAATGCCAGTTTCTTACCCACAATGCCTTTCAGGAGCCTGCGACGCCTCGCTAGCCTGTTCCACATGCCACGTGTATGTGAAGGCGGAGTATTATGACAAACTTCCACAACCCGCCGAAAGGTATTGTATGCTAATGCTGCCTGATCAACTGTCACCGTATTGTCAAAGCGGTCATTACAGTAGCTGTGGAAAAAGTGGTGTTTCAGCGGATATTTCAGCATAATATTTTAGCTATTTAGCTTCATTGCCTTCAAGCCAAATTGTGTCTGATGACTTTAACAGGGAGGATGACATGCTGGATATGGCACCCGTGCTGCAGGAGAACTCTCGCCTGGGCTGCCAGCTCATCCTGACTCCGGAGCTTGACGGCATCGAGCTGACACTTCCCAGGGTCACCCGCAACTTCTATGTCGACGGTCACGTACCCAAGCACCACTGAAAGGCCGGGGAAGCTTGGTTATTTCAGACATGTTCTTCTGCACGTGTAGGAGGGGCGGGTGAGAGAAGGTGGCCTTGCAGTTCCTACACGCCTTTGAGAGAGAGACCCAGTGCCAGACAGAAACGCACAGTGGATGAATGAGTTTAGAATCAAACTTGATTGTTCTCCTGATCCTTGGATGTCAAAGTGAAAGACAAGATCTCTGTACAGAAGATGCTTTAGAGTACGAGTTTGTATAGGGAGGACCGTACTTGTGTGTGTACAAATTGTTCAAGGCTGCAAAATGTGGATCTCTGAAAAAGTTAATATTTTACCATCTTAACAGGAGCATAAAAGCTCTTAGACAAAGTCAGGTGGCCAAATTTGGTCCTGGGTAAGCTCACCAATTCGCTAAAATTTATAAAAATGTGGACAGAATGTTGTCCTGAACTTTATGGCATTTGAATATTTACGAAGGTTAGCTTAACATCTTAGTAAAATTCGGGCTGCCGTGGCTGAACAGTGTTTGGAATGCTGGACAACATGTTAATTTAGCTGTGCGTGGGACGGGCTCTTGTTAAAGAAGATGGCCATTTTGCCGTTCCACTCGAGGAGATCGAGGATGACGAGTGAAGGACTAAGCTTTCACAGCCCTGGCTCTCCACTTATATGGACCTGAGACCCAGCACGGCCAGCTTTGAACAACACATTCCGCAGTACAGCGATCAGGCATAAAATGGCAAGCGCACAAAAAACACACCTATAGTACGTGTGACGCTAACGATACAATATGTCAGCTCTATTTATGAGTTTCACTGTGACAGAAGCAGCTTCACCCACAGTCACCTAATCTTGACTCTTACATACTACAAGGCCTCCTTTGCTTTCTCTTAAATGCCAGCTGGTATTTTACCTGAACTGCAGTCCAACAACAAACAGAATAGCTGTAGCATATTCATCTTTAATATGGCTAACTTTGGATTCATTTTGGTCAGTTTCAAACAAGTTCTTTTGGACTCTGGAGGGGGTATGGATTTGTGCTAGCCAACACAGAAAATGACAGGTCTGAAACTAAGCAGTTTCCAACTAGATCTTAATAGAGAAGCCTTAAGTTCCTCAGGGATAAGTATCTTTAAAGGGTTTACATCACTTCCAGTCCTGGAGGGTCAGAATCCAACACAGTTTCCAGATTTCCCTGCTCAAACACACCTACTAACTCGGGTAATTAGCTGATGAAGGTGTGTATCCGGCAGGGAAATCTGCAAACTGCTGGTCCTTCAGACCTGGAACTGGAGAACTTTGGCCTGCATCAGTGCAAACTCAGACGTGTGCAAGTTCCACCTGCGGGTGTGATTAGGTGTCTGTGCACCAGGTCATTGTGAAAGTGGGCAAGTTAGAAGATACTCATCACGCCCATTTTTTAGCCATTCTAACAGCTGTAGAATGTAGTCATACATTTTAGTTTACATATTTTCTAGCTTTTGCAGTTCAGGGTTATGTATACCTTGGTACAAATGCAGCTTCAGGAAGGAAGGCTGATGTTTATGACTTACATGTCCAAGCTGACTCTCTCCCACCACCTTTTTTTTAAAAAATGTACTGCAAATTGTCAAGCAACATACGCACAAATGTTTAATATATTTAATGAGTTGCAGGCCATGACATTTTTGACCTGTGAAATAAAAAAAAGTATTCTCACACCAATAATAGTAATCCTTTTTTATACAAGGTGTTTCACCACTTTGCAGTCAAGGTAAGGTTTACATCATGTTCAGCCTTTTCCCGGAAAAAAGGGGAGGCGTGGCTTAGGGTATATTTTGCACGATCGTCAGTTACTTGAGGTAGATTCTTAGAACTTCGGGGGGTGGGGAGCGTCGAAAAGCCGAACCACCGGTTTTACACAGCACATCTAAGAATCCCACTTGGGTGGCACATATCTCACCTGGTAAAAGCCAAATCGTTTTCCAAAAGTATGCAGGTTTTTGTAGGTTAGTAGGAATGCCGTGCCGGCAATCGGTACAGCCCAATTTCTGCCTAAAAGGAAAACCACTACAGTATTGTTTTAGATGTAAAATCAAGTGGAACTCGTACTTCGACAATATAGCCACCATAACGTCCCCCTCCCTGCACCGATTGAGCCATGATTATTAAAAGGCGTTACAATATCCCCATAACTAGTCATCTAGGTTAGGTTTAAGAAGAATTTGGACGTGACTTTTGAAAACACTAGAAACAGGTGGTACCCCAAACAAATGTTTTATGCCTTATCGCCATCTCTTCTTTACGTCACAGACTATTAGCTTCAACAAGAAACACCTGAAGAAACTCACCGGTCGTTAGTTCTGATGGCGTAGTATATTGAAGTGTTACTTTTACATATGTGACTAAGTAAAACAGTTCGTTCAAAGTTTAATTTAAAAAAATGTTCACTGGAGGTTTGCAGGATCACTACCAGCGAATCCGATTTTAGTAAGTATTAAGTTCGATAGTGTTGGGTTTATATCTCTGTTTACATATGGATGCCACGTTACGAAGGAAAACAGTTAAAGGGTATAGCAAACAATCGAAAATACATTGAAATACACGTTGCCTATAAAAGGAATCAAAAACAATTCCGAGCTACATCTGCATGCATTCCTTACTCAGCATTAGTATTTGTCATGCTGTTTCATAGATCAGATTTTGTGTTCGTTCTAATTACTACGAACTTCAAATATATATCGACTACTGTAACAAGTAACCACGAAAAAAGACTACGAATGATAAAATGGTAATGTGTCATGACAGTGAATCAGTAGGCTACTGTTGTGTTAATAAAGATTTTAACGGTTGGTTGTTACACAAATCCTATCTGACATCCACTGATGTGGAGCGGCCAGTGAGTGGATGATTGAATCGCTTCCCGATTTGCATGTTTCCCCTCTTTCAGTCGCCCTGAACTTGCGATCGGCCTCAAAACTGGGCTTTTACGTCGGGGCCGGGATGCACGCGCCTTGTCGTGGACGTGCGCTCGAGGCGCTCGCGTGCCTGCAGGCTCGTAGAGCTGTGTTACCATGTTACCATGTCTGAGGTGAAATGATACAGTCCAGCCAAACGGCCCCTGAAAAAACCCGAATCCTAAATATTCTATATTGCTCATACATATAACTCACAGAACGTAGACGTATTCTCCAATAACCGAAATCCAACGATATTTCGTGCTTTGACAAATGAGCTACTGACGTGAGTATGTAACACATTTCGTGATGTCCCTAAACAATACAGTCAAATTGTTGTACGTAAAACTAATTGTTGTAACATTTAGTTACCAGACTGCAGAAAATATATTACTTGCTTCTTCTGCTTATAAGATTTGGCTCAGATAGGCTTAGTTTTTTTTAAATGGTATCAGTTGTACTGCAGAATTTTAAGTCACCCTTCCCGAGTTTTAATTTGAACTGAAATGAATTATAAAGATGTGTATTCTTCATTCGTGAATACTTAACAAAATTTCAACACTTAAAAACACGGGTGTTTGTATTAAAATAGATTATGACATATGGTCTTTGTGTGTACAAAATCGTGGCAACATATACGGGAGAAATTTATTTTGAAATATTTTACCCAGAACATACAGTACTGAGCAAAAATCTTAGGGAGCCAAAGAAAATGTTTAAATGGTCTTCGTAGGCTGTCTGTCAAAGTGTTTGTGCTTAGCCGTTTCAAACCCTCTCCTAAAGTCACCCCAGTATTTGTAGCAACTGTCAAATATATTCCGATGTATTCTTTACTCGACCACTACCCCATTTTGTTTGGATAATATAATTAGTGAAATTTAACAAATACGGGAATGGCTGTGATGCCACTGGGGAGAGTTTTAGGAACCAAATCGTCCAGCAACAAGAAAACAGGAGCTTTTTGAAGAATAGAATAAATTCTTGCTTATTTTTTATTGTGTCACTGTCATATGTTGCATATGTTCTAATGGTAAATTGTGTTGTTTTTCTGAGCATAAATTTTTACTACTCTGAGAAATAGCCTCATTTTCTTTGAATGCCTACAACTTTTGCACAGTACTGTATAACATAACTTATTTATGTAGAATTTATGTTTAAAATAAAATCACCCCAAATAATATGGCAAGTTTTTGACTTAATTTAAAATCCAGAATTGTAGTTAAAGGGCTGCTTGTTTGTCTTAATGGAAACAGAAGAATGAGCACAGGCTCTGATACCCCAGCCACTTTAAGTGAAGGCACCAGAGAAGACCTGGATGTCCAGGATGACCAAGTTCCTCAGTCCACCATACTCTACCTTCTCCAGGAAGCTACCAAGCTTGCACCCCCTGCCAAACAAGACACTCTGGAATGGAGGTTGACAAATGGGACATGTTCCAAGGAACAAAGCCAGCAGTATCCTTCTTCCCCAGTAGCTTCTTCCTATGGTCCTCCTGTACCTTCTGCACAGCCCTGTAAAGATGTAGAAACAGCCCCTAAATCACAACATAAATACTCTGGGTCTTTCTCCTTTATACAAAGTCAGCAGGGCAGTAGCCCTTGGGAGGTAATGAGTCTGATCAACCTGCAGTGTGAACGGCTTCTACGTCCTGTAAGCGAGGATGGAGAAGATGGAAGGGACACACCATTATTGCCTACATCTGCCCACAAGAGTTCTGTTGGCTATCTCAGGGGGGATGCGATTCCCGCCCGCACCAGAGATCAGTCAGAATCTCAAGAGGTAGGCAAGCATGCGCATTCACAGAGTGTCAGGAACAAAACTGTGAAAAGTGAACCGTGGTGCGTCAGGACCACGGAAGAGGAAGTGAGGCCCACTGTGGAAAGCAGTCCGGACCTTTCATTTTACAGTGAGAGATCAAGCAGAGTCTCACACGGTTCCACGTTAGTACAGAGTTCAATGTTGGAAGGTAAAAATGAACAGTGCCCAATCATTTACCCAGAAAATACCCAGGAAGATGGCAAGACACATTTTCCAACCATTGATACAGGTACAACATACAACCTTAAACACAGGTATAATTTATGCAATGAAAGTCAGGAGGAATGTTCTTTTATTGGGAGTCTATCAAAGGCACCCGACCCTGAGGGAACAGAGACTTGCTTCTTGGATAAATGTAGCCCTCCAGTGGAAAGCTTGAGCTTGCTGGCATCCATTGTCTACCAGAACTGTCAGAAGCAGGGGAAGAAGCTCTTTACTAAACCTGAAGGTTTTCTGCTCCCGGATGTCGCAGTTTGCTCATCCATTCCTGCAGCCGACCTGGATGGGCCGAGCAAGGAACTGGACTGTAACTCTAATTTGATTCCTCCTTTCGAATCACATATTAATGAGCAGAGACCTGGGAGTTCCTCAGAAGAATTAAGCAGGGACTTTCATACAGTGAATTGGAGGTCGGCTCCTGTTAAGGATACGTCGTCATCTCCTGGGAACGTGCGTTGGAGCAATAGGGATGATGCAGCTCTAAAGCCTGTGGACCCTCAGGTGGCCAAGGTGGCTCTTGGCCCCAGTTGGCGAGGCAGAACTCCTAGAAAGCAACGTCACCCTACCAGGAGTGCGGATCTCCGTGACCCTGACTTTCAAGGGGTTTCCTTCCGTATGCGTACGGAGTTCAACGACAACAGGGACCAGTGTCGACTTCTCATCACGTCGAAATACAGGTAACGTGTTGCAGCTATGGTCCTGCAGTCTTCATTTCATTTCCACTTATCTTTATCAGTGAGTTTCACTATTTACTATCATCAGTTAGCAAGGTCCCTAAAATGGTGGCATGCAAGTGTGTGGTCCCCACAAAGTGCATACAGTCGTATTTTCTTCAACTGCCTTTAGCTGCTTGTTTTTTCTTATTGTCGTTCCCAAAAATGTGTCTCTCCAGTGCAGAGTTTTGGAAGAGTGGACGTAGGGGGAGAGGCAGCCGAATGCGATCTCTGATAAACTCTCTGAAAACTAGCAGCTCGGAGGAAGATATCGACCCTGTAAGCGTCTCTAGTGAGTACCGCTGGTCTCTAGCAGCACGTGACGGAGAAGTTGAGGGATCTTACTTTGGGGGGTCTTGAACATAACGAGGCTTGTGCTCACCATGAGTGATTTCAGCTAATGTTCTGAGGACAAATAAACGTGAAAATTTATAGGCATATTTAACAGCGTAATCTTAACCTAGTCTGAAAAATCTGTATGTTATTAAGGTTCAAATCAATAATGTACATGTTTGTAACTTTTGGATCTTTCCAGGACAGAGACTGGGAAAGAAATAGTAGTTGTGAAAAATTTACTGCATTTTGCAGACCTATCAAATAATGAAGATGAAGACTAAATGTGTATGACATGCAATTTAAAAATGAAAGTGGCATGGTGGCCCGGTGGGTAGTTCCATGGCCCATATGTTCACAGTTGTGGTCTTGATTTCTGGCCAGCGTTTCTCTATATGACATCTGCATGCTCTCCCACAGTTCATAATGCTTTTCTCTGGGTACTCAGATTTCCTCCCATGGTCCAAAGACGTGCAGTTCAGCTGGAGTGGTTTCTCTGAATTTCCCTTTTTTGTGTTTGTGTGTGTGAATGTGTGCTCTGTGGTGCCTTGGCGTCCTGACCAGGGTGTTCCCTGCCCTGTGTCCTGTCCTTCCTGTAATAGGCTCCAGGCTGTCCATAATCCTGTTCTGCATAAGCGGCTATGGAAAACGAATGGATAATACAAAAATTTGGGCTGGATTATGTGCTTTCCCTTTCCCTCATTCAGAGAACAAGACATGTGCTTCCTGCAATACGAAGACCACTCCCCTGTGGCGAGATGCAGAGGATGGAACCCCTTTATGTAACGCCTGTGGTATAAGGTGAATGACCCCAGCGCAAGTCGCTGAACGACCTCACACATGTGATCATTTAGGTGACGTTTACCCTCTCGGCTGGGTATGTTTTCCATCTCTCATTCTCAAAACAAATGTGTACCATGTCTCTAAACAGACCTTTAAAACAGTTTATGGTAACATCTCCAGTGTTGATGCCATAGTTAAAAGCATGTTTCCATTTGGACGTTGTTTTAGAAATAAAATACGGTTTTGTTATCTCCATGTAAGTATTCGGGGCATCGCAGCCGGAAAACTGGAAATAATTTCAGCCATAGCACAGCACAGAATTTCATTCAACATAAACATGGCACCGGGCAGACCTGCGTGCATGTCAGAAAATTAGCAAGGACCAGGACTGGACGGACTGCAGAGACAGTGATGTCTGTGTCTGTTCATTTCAGCTTGCATGATTCACAGCGATATCAGAATGACAATGTGGCGAAGAACAAATGTTAAGCGATAGTCAGCGATGCAGCGATGGCGCTGAGCCCGTAGCAATATGAAGTGGTTGCTGCCACGAAGAGAGGAAAAATGTAAACTTCAAATGTAAAGCGCTGTGTGATAGTAAAATGGCCTGCATCAGTGCAGGCCATGAATGCCCGGTGCATCCCCTTTGTAACGAAGGAGATTAGCTCGCGTGATGTGGCATCCCACGAAGACCATCACCGGACGAACTCCTCCCTGTTGCCTCCTTGCAGGTATAAGAAATACCGGGTCCGGTGCCACCAGTGCTGGTACATCCCCAGGAAAGAGGGCAACTCCAACTCCCGCTGCTCCAGGTGCGGAGACATGCTGAGGCTGGCGTGTTCTCACCGCAAGAACGGCAAGGACCTCGCCGTGTTTCCCGCTACCTGAACCAGGATACAAGCGTCCCTGTCTCATTTCCTGTCCTGTCGGCAGAGGTCGCTGTTCCGAAGGGCCTATTGAGAATTGTACCCTGTGAATTGCACTTGGAAAAAATAAAAGACTCATTACTTTGTTGCCTTCTATGCTGCCCTGAACGGCCTTTAAGGGATCCTGTTCTTCTTAAGGTGTACCTGTGACTGAAATCTTCATGTTTCTTCTCAGCTAATCTGCTTTCCGTTCTGAAAACTGATGGCAAGATTTTCTGCTTAATTTTGGTTTTGTGCCTGTTTTTGTTTCCTGTCCTTCTTGGACAGACATAACTAATAAGTAGCATAATAATGCAGTTCAGGTCATGAATGTCTTCCGCAACATTTCTGTTGTCTGTACCAAAGCATTTTCTTTGGTCTTTAATAAATTCTCGTTATTACATCTTATAATGGTCAGACATTTTCACTAATTTGTAAAGCCGCACATAAAACTAAGTTTGAGGGATATGTGGAGATACGCATTCATGGCCCGTAATATATGTACTCGATGAGAGAAGAAGTAATGGTCCGATTTCGATGTAATTTGGTACATCTGCAGACCAGCGATGAGTTGGCAGGTCTAGTCACCAGACACAGAGGATGCCTCGTATACGCATTAGACAGCATTATCAGCACTTGACGGAGTTTGATAGGGGTCACATTGTGGGTTTGCATGAGGCCGGGCTGGTCGTATCATGCAATTGGCCAGCATGTAGGGCATGCAGATGTCTCAGTCACCTGATGATGGATGTTAAGGCCTGCCCTCAGACTGCCGCATTTGTAGCGATGTCATAACCGGGAGGCATGGACTGATGATGAGAGGCGATGAATCTCGGTTCTGCATCACCACAGCTGATTGTCATGTGTGCATATGGTGGCGTTGAGGGGAGAGGGGCAATCCTGCCAAGGTTGTGGAGAGATACACCAGCCTTACTCCTGGTATCATGGTGTGGGGAACCATAATGTATGACTTCAGGTCATCTCTGGTAGTGATTCGGGGGACCCTGATGGCACAGCACTACATGAGTGACATCCTGCGTCCGCATGTCTTACCCCTCCTGAGACGGCACCCTGGTAGTCTTTCAACAAGAGAACACAGTACATGTGTCTATGGACTCCTGCATCATGTTGAGGTCCTCCAGTGGCCGGCCAGGTCCCCTGATCTTTTCCTGGTCAAACATGTGTCAGATCAACTCACACGTCAACTCAGACCCAGTACCAATCTGCAGGATCTCGAGGGCCAGTTACAACAGCTGTGGGCCGACTTGTCGCAGGAGAGGATACAACTACTGTACGACTCCCACACTGCATCGCTGCATGTAAGTATCCAGGCCCCTACTAATATGGGACCAACAGTGTGCCCATACTGACAACTCTGTTGTCCATTTGATTTGATATTATAATCATTGCGATACAGTCTTATGACTTTCCACCACACCGTCTCGGTTCCTATATTTTTTGTCATGGAGTGTTTTATCCGATTTAAAAGAAGCCGTTCGAAATGGTACTGCAGCGCATTTTTCCACCGCGTGGTGGCGAAGTTTATCCCTATAATCTATTGCAGTCACAGCCCTAGTAAAGTATTTCTCTTCTCTCTCGTATTTTATGTGAGATTGAAGAGGGGTTAAGGTTCCGTGAAAATGAAAAATGGCAGCAACAGTAATTCAACTTGTGTCTGGGTTGAATGATTTCCAGTGATTCTTTATGTAGTTGCATCACTAAGTGACGCGTGCAGCACATGCATGAAACGTGGATGTTTTCAATGAAGCCGAACTGTTGGCTTTTAGAAGAAGACGAAATTAAGTGTAAAACATTTTTTACACTTGTCCCTAAACCGTAAACCTAAGACAATATGTTTAATATGTTACGGATAGGCTGTGTTATAAAGATTTCACGCGTTTGATCAACCTTTGCCTTAAAGGAGAATGAAGGTTCGTAACGTAACTAAAATGTGACCGTTCTGTCCAATGGGCCTATTCCGCACGAAAACATACCTGAATATGACTAATTTCTGTATAATCGATTTAACCGTTTCCCGTTTAGTTGTCTTTACAACGTCCCCTTTCGTCATGCATTGCGTACAACGTACGTATCATGTTTCATTAAGCTATTTTAAATGGTTGAAGATCTTTAATTCGCATAAGTATAGAATTAATTTTTATGTGAAATGACTGAGTTGTTTAACATTAGTTTTTATCAGAAATGCATTGTTAGACGTGTACAAAGTGATAATCTTAATTAGCCTCCCGAGTATTCATATACCGATCTACCGCCTTCCTCATTCGTTATAACAAGGATTTTTTCCCAAGTCCATCACTTGAAAGTATTTTGAGCGTCTGTTCTACTCTAATAAATATTATGTCCCTATATTTTTTATGATCAAGACGGATTTCATTTCTAATATGTACGCTTTTCTCATAATAGTTTATAGATGTCCTAATTTGTTATGAATGAAAATATATTTATTGTTCATAAATGTGCAAAATATTATGAAGTATGTTTTTTCAAATAATAAAAATACACATTTATATATGATTAAGAACGTCCCCCTATCAACGAGACACGGCCGGATTCCTTTTAAAATATATGGCTTATTCATTGCGAAATTGAAACCATATACAATGCCGTTTTATCATCTGTTCGGACTGTTTTCAATCAAACAACATGCGTGACAAATTTATGAAATCACCTGCAGGTTCGCCATTGCAATGAACTCTCCGCATCTTCCCCGGGGTTTCAAATACATCAGAGGCAGGAAAAGTGTGAATCCCCAAAGACGAACTCTGGTACTTAATATAAACAACGGTGGACCCTCGTTAAAACGCCGTTACCCTGATTTATTCGGTAGGTCGGCGTCAGGGAATATACATAATTATTAATGCAGAACTGATGCGCTTTAAAAATACCAGCGTATTTTTAAATTAAAAGTACCAGATGTATCAACTTATTTTTCTCAACCTTTCCGCATTAATCCCAATTCTTTGTGTTAAAGTTGAAATTATTTACTACTTTTAAGTCAGTTATTTTTATGGTATTTTTAGCCGTCTGTTCAAGTACTTACTTGCTTTGGTCATAGACTGTATTCGTTATGTCATAGTTTAATTGTTTATATAGAATGTACGTAATTTAAACTTCTACATTAACAGTTTCAGAATATTTTCATTCATAGTTTAGCGTCATGTAACTAAATATGGTCTGCTTATTCTTTAAGTATTTATAATATCTGTGCGCAAATCTTTAGCCGTATAGTCAGTATATCATTGCAGCGTTGCGCTACATGGATGTGTTAGCCATACGCTGTCGGTAACTGCTGTAACAGCGATATCATGAACTTACTGACACTTTTCAACGATAAACGTCATTTCCCTCGGACCGTTCATTTGATTAAATCTGTGCGCCGGTCTCTGCCGCAGTAGCCCGTATATATCGACTGCGTGGGTGATCCGCGGATCGTAGTTCGGAGGTAAAACACTCCGTGCGCCAGAAATGAAGTCTCACTAAACTTAAACATATGACTTCAAGTGAAGGAATTTCAGCTGGGATCATAGCTGAACACAATTCAGAAGTGCGACGACGCCGAACTTTACTGACTCCGGCAATAAAAAAAAACGTGAAGCGTACTGTTTTATTTAGTCTGCCTGACCGTGAACTTTTCCCGGATTGGAATAATTTAGGACATTAATTAATCAAAACTCTCAATCATTGGGGGGGGGGGGGGGGGGGCAACACGTTCACAAAACTATTATTTTAATCTGTGAAAAAAAACTTTTTAACATTAAATAAGGAAAAAAAAGCAAATATATAATGCCGATACCACTTATGTGGAATGTAAAATG
>JABFEB020000092.1:7017363-7042851 GCA_019775895.2 Stomatorhinus ivindoensis | reverse complement strand
CCCCCCGTCTCACTGTGCTTTCTCTTTTCCCAAACCAACCAAGGCCTGCACCACAGGAAAGGAAGTTTGCGTAACCCACACAAACCGGCTCCCAAGCCACAAGGCCTCCTTCACTCTCAACACAGCATCGGGTGCCACTTTAGTGGTGCCCCACCCTAAAATGTGTCATGGGGGTTGGAAAGGGTGAGGGGTGAGGAGGGGGGGCGTGCTGGAGGTGACCTGACCCCATCCTGTCCCTCTCCCTTGACAGTAAATGTCAAAAATATTATAACACAATTACTGCTATTTCTGAGGGCACCAGTGATGCAGTCACATGACTATTCTGTCAGCGGTCACATGACTATTCTGTCAGAGGTCACATGACAGTTCTGTCAGTGGAAGGAGGGCTGGTTGACATTTTCACACAAAACTTGTAACCCCGGCCAGCCTCACGGGGAGCTTCACCCTTGGAAAAAGCCCCAACATCACTCACCCTATCGGGCCCGATAAAGGGGCCCCAAGCCTGGAAGTGGCAGATAAATGTAAGGGTGGGGCCTTAATCCCCACCGCGCCCATGTCTATGCCGTCAGGGGGGGCTGTCTTCTACAGCTCCCCTTCAGGGTCGTCGCCAAATCCCTGGCCAGAGACACGAGCTGTCCTGGAAGAGCCCGCCTCAGAGAACATCACAGACGCAAACGGACTCCGATGCCAACACCCAAGGAAAAATGGCTGACCTTTGACCCCCGCTTCCCACCACAGGCGCAGTTTAATGGAACGGTTCCGCTTAAGAAAGTTTTGTAATAAATTACTCTTTAATAATCTTTAACGAGACTATTGTGTAATGTGATTTAGCACCCACCCTTGAACAGGAGCCAAAATGTACCAGAGATCCGACGTATGGTGCTAGCATCATTTAATCAATATCAGAGTCTCCAGGGTTAGCTTAGGTGGGTCCATTTGCAGACATTCATACTTTGGTGGTATTTACATCAAATATATTCTGTAGTAAACACACCATGCCGAGGTTCACCATCTTTTACTGAGGGTTTGTCTATTGCCATCACATCATTACACAGCTGCTCAAAATACATGCAAATACAGAAATTCTTCCCTTATCTTTTTCTCTCACTGTGATCGTTAATAATCATTGTTTAAGCATCACCTAGTGATACGTCCAAAAATATGTTAAAAAAGTCCGGAGTGCTCAGCTAAGGTGACTTTAACTCCATCAAAACATTCGTGCACATCGATCCTCGCCCTAACCTCCCTTCATCACTGTGTTTTCACTTTGGCACTGTACTTTCGTCTCCCCGCCTCTGTGGCCACCGTGCCAACAGTCGCCCCCACAGCGCCCCCTAGTGCTCCACCCAGATATATTCCCAAGACCCCACCCAGAAGGGCCCCGCCGGCCAGCAGCTTTGGGACACCCTTCAACACCTCTACCACCCTCTGGCACAAGGAGTGAAGGAGCGAGGGAGATGAGGAGGAAGAGGAGACAGAGGCAGGGCCATCAGGTCGGTCCATGCGACTCTCTGTCAGGCCCCCTTTTTGCTCGACTGCATCCTCCTCCACTTCTTTCACAGACTGCAGAAGGGAGGAGAGCGCCTGCTGGACCTCGTCCTCCACCTCTGTCCCTTTGTGGCTGGATCCATGGCTGTAGCACCTCCCCCCACTCTCTTTCACGACCTGCTCCACCTTCTCCAGGAGCTGGCCGACGCTCCCCGGCTCCATCACGTGGTAGCGATCCCCACACTTCTCCACCAGCTGCATCAGGTCCTGCCGATGGCTGGCGATGTGCTCCTCCAGCTCGGCGACGCTGGCGCCCCGCCGCGTGCCGCGTGTGAAGAGCACCATGCCGTGGCTCCTGAGCGCGTCAGGGCCCAGGATTCCCTCCACGGCCCCCAGGGCCCGCAGCTCAGTGGCAGCCGGCTGGTCCACTGAGACGCAGAGCAGGAAGGCGTGGGGTCCCGGGGGGGAGACAGACAGGCCTTCAGAGAGACCCTTCTGCACATCCTCCAGAAGGTGCTCTGAGTCCAGCCAGTCAGGGGTGTAGACCACAGCTACCTGCGCGGTGGGAGGGAACATAAGTGGGAAACTATGAAAAGACTATGACGCAGTAAAAAAACACAATTTATAAAAACAGCAAAATACTGTATGAATGTCTACAGACAATGTTTCAATTCTAGAGGGTCTATGGGAACCATCCATCCATTTTCTGTACCTGTCTGTGCTATGTAAGGTCAGGGGGCCCAGAGCTGATCCCAGAAGCTACAGGCTCAAGGCAGGGCACAACCCAGGACGGGGCGCCAACCCATCGCAGGGCACATTCGTCATTCACAACCACATTTTTCTTTAAAAAAATAATTTCATACATAAAAACTGACCTTGTGTTATGTTACTGAGATGCTCTGAATCTGTGTATTAGTCAGCTAATCAGGGCCCAGTTTTTTGTGATATTTGTTGATAAGATCATGGCTGATTTGTGACTTTGGTTGTCATGTCAACGGCTGTTTACTGTCGCGTTTGGGGTAACAGCACGGCACCCAAACCTGATTCCCTGCCACAATGGCAGTTCTCCTCTCGCACTCCTGATCAGCGCCGTCCCGGGACAGGAGTGCCTCCTTTCCCAGGATGCAGTTCCCCGCGTCTCTCTTCCCCGTGCCCCTTCGGCCGAGGATGAGGAGCCTCAGCTCTGGAAGAGCGTTGGAGAGGAAGGGAGCAGGGGATGTAAAAACGGTGTCCTGCACAGAGCTGGAAGGATGGAAAATGGTAGGGGCTGGCTCCTCAGAGGTGGATGGATGGAAAATGGTAGGGGCTGGCTCCTCAGAGGTGGAAGAGATACGGTGGAAGACTGGGAGGATGAGCAGCAGGAGAGAGAGAGAGAGAGAGAAATGACTTACATTCACAATAAGGGAATATTGGAGTAACCGTAACATAATGATATCATCAACCCAGCAGTTATTATTAGTCTGCAGTATAACCTTGTTCCATGCTGTGATAAACAGAATTCTGCATCATGGGAAATTGTGTTTTTCCAATATCTGCAGATGACTATCACAGAAATAGGTTTCAGAATATCAGTGTTTGGTTATATTTATACTTCACTATGTTTTTTTTATTACTGTACCCTGTAAACCCTGCTAACTAGTGTACACTGTACTTCAGTTAACACCCATTAAAAAAGCAAATGATGTCTTTTCTAGAAAACATATGAGAACTAGCACATAAAAGCTAAATTAAACTAATTTTATTAATGACAAATAGCAGGTTAAAACAGGAATTAAAACCGCTAACAGTACTTACTGGTATTGACATAGCTCGGGGCTGGATTTTCATCCATAAGCTGGGAGAGCAGGGCGCCCTCTAATGACGAGAATGTGCAACGTAAGCATTTTTTTGTCGCGCGTAATTAATTGTTTGCCAAGAGACCGGCGCACAGAAACAGTGAGTCTCGTGTAACTTTTTCATGTCACGAAGTAGATTGAACAAAGAAAAGCAGACGCCACAACATAAAAATGAAAATAACAGCCATAGGGGGAAATCTAGACAAAAAAGAGACAGTAAAACTGGGACACGAGAGGGAAAAAGTTCTGAGAATATGAAATTCGTGTTTTCTATCTAAACCTACATAGTAGTGCGTTTTCATGTTGTCTGCTTATGACACGCATAATAAGAGTTATGTTTCATAATCTTCAAGAAAACTGTGAAGCAGAGCCATGCCGTCCTACCGGCAGACAGTCGGAAGCTGGGATTTCTCTCCAGCGGGCTGCTGGACTGTGATGTTCGGCGTGGCGGCGCCGCTGCATGCAGTCCGTTGGGCAGTTGCTTCGCGGTGGCCGCCTCCTCCACCCCTATGTCTCTCTCCTCCGTCCCGGTGAGGCGCGACCCGTCCCACGACTCTCTCCGGTTCTGCGTTTTGAGCACCGTCGGGTTTGAACTCCACGTCCTGTCCACCGGTCTCCGATCTGCATCTACCAGGGCGGCCATGTGATGAACGTAACAGTCCCCGTTAATTCGCACTATGTTTTCCACCTGGCGGAAGGAGAAAATGGGACCATGAGTCCTGTTTCAGGTATGTACGCGTTCGTATGGCATCTGAGAAAATTGCAGGAGCGGAGTGAACTAGGCAGCACTGTCGAAGGGGGAGAAATGAACGAGCCGAAGGGTAAAAACAAGCCAGAAGGAGAATGAAACTGGCCACAAATTCAGATAAGACATCCAGCATCACAGCAGTTGATTGCAAGAAATTCATATAATGTATCATATCATATGACGCGGGGGGGGAATCCGTGCGATGTGTAGGGATCAATGTCGAAAAAAACGTGGATTCAGCCGAACACTAAATACTTAATGGATGGAATCAGGAATTTGTTTTAATCGTCGCCTCCTCTCTTGTCAATCAAACGAGACAGAACATGGTAAATGTTTCTCCGCAGATTACATCATTTAAAACCGGTGGAAAAACCTCATTAACTAAATAGAGGAGTTCACATCTAAACAAGATTTATCCATTGAAACCTTTTTTTGTGTGTTTCGAAGCTGAGAAGCGCGTTTCATCAGTTAGAATCAAATTTGTTAAAAAGGCAATATATGCGATAATGTGTGGTGGATACCGGTATCACCTCCGATATTGGAAGAGACTATGTTGCTTATAATAACCGGATATCAAATCAAATCATTCAAATCAAGTAGCGGTAAAAACGGGTATTTAATCCAGTGTTTCCAGAGCTTGAGTCGTGCCGGAGGGATGTCCCGAAGTTTTATTTTAAGTTTTAATTAACGATGTCAGATTTTATTATCGCATTAAAATATCATGAAACCATAAGCATGAATTTTAAAGCTAACTGTGATTAAACGAAATTAGGTTACTATAAAATTCAGAACAAAACATAATTCGGGGTAATGGGGATACCAGCCTATGGCCTCACCTTTTCCAGAAGGCTCCGGACCTGTCCCTTGTCCTGGGGGCTGCGGTTGTTAATGACATGATGTCGCCCCCCACACCTCTCCAGCACCTCCTTCAGGCCTGGCCCCTCCCCTGCCAGGTACTCCTCCATGCCCTTCCCCATCAGGTAGTCCCCACAGGTGAACAGCACCAGTGTGTGCTGCAGCACGTCCTGCCCGAATATCTCTTCCATCTGGCTGGGAACCCGCCCCTCAACCTCGGTGAACTGCCCCACGGGGATGAGGAGAAGGAAGGCGTGGGGCCCCGGGGCCGTCAGACTGAGGGCCTGCGCAGTCTCCCGCCTGACGGTGGCCTCCACCCGGCCTCCTGACCAGTACCAGCGCGGGGTCTCCACCAAGGTCAGCATCCGCCCTTCCGACAGGCCGTGCCTCTTGTGGCAGATCCTGGGCGAAATGTAGCCAGAGGCCCGGGACGACGTCCCCAGGATGGTGTCTCCGGAGTGGGTCTTGCCGCAGCCTATGGTTCCTAGGAGGACCAGTCGGAGCTCTGGATAGCCAGCAGGGGGTGCCATCCCATTTTCATTCATCTTACTGAGGCGAGACAGGAGACACAGGGCAGTCAACACATACTTTAAAATGTCTCTTCTTCCGGCAGAATTGTCCGCCCCTTGGTTTTACTCGCTGGAATGATGATTGACACCTTTCTTATTCTTAATGGGTGAAGAATGACGCATGCTCGCATACCAGACACTACACGCTCCCCGGAGACGCGTTTTAGGCAGGATGACACCTCGAGGGCCTGCGCAGTTTTGTCTGCTGTGCATGGAATGCGTCTGGGTTGAGTCCCGGGGTGGACATGCTGTGTTCAGAGAGTGACAAATGCGCACCTGCAGGAAGAGCCAAACAGGCGGCAGGCGGAGGCCATCATCACCCCCCCCCCCCCACCCCGTCTTGCCGTGTCTTTTAAAACAGAAATGGCCGGAGGGTCTAACTTATAGAGCATTATTTTGATGAGTGCACCATCAAAAACTAACTGCAAATAATTTAATGCAAGCAGATTAAACTTCATTAATAAGAGCCAGAATTACGTCCCTGTTTTTTTTTCTTTTTTTTTTTTAAATGTTTTTTTTAGGCAGGGAAAACAACAGTGGTTTCTCACTGAGTTACCATGTGATATCGTTTAATCAGCTGTATTTTTGACTATTTATAATGCTCTGTCATCATTCAGAAACGTTCTGTGGCCCTTGGGGAAGAGGGCTGAAGAGAAGAGGCAGAACGTACGGTCCTGCAGTGAGGACGGACTGCACTGTAACTATGGACGGCACTGTAACTGGCTTTGGATCAGAGAGCCGGTGTGAGTCTCAGGGGACGGACGTGAGGGCGGCCTGCACTTCCAGACTCCTCAGACCTTGATTCTTGTCGCATGACTCCTTTCTTTATTTTCTCTTTCCCAGTTTAACCATCCCTGTGTAACCATCGCAGTGTAACATACCGCTCGGACACACCTGATGTGGCCTGTTTCACAGCATTCTTTTCTGACACACACACACAGGCACACACACACACACACACACAGGCACACACACACACACACACACACACAGGCACACACACACACACACACAGTACTGCAAAGGCAGCCCTTCCCCTAAATAACAGCTTCAGTAGCGGTAGCTTCGCCCTATGCAGACCATATACAGTCCAACTGGAAAATGTGGTCCTTCCAAGCCAGTCCTAAATACATCTGAAATAACATGCTCCTGTCTCCATGGAAACCCCTAACAATGCAGCCTACAGCGTAGGGTGGGGGCACAGACGCCTGGGGGCCAGGTGTCTGGTACATGGCGTGTCCTGTCTGCGTCTTTGGAGGGTAAAGTTAATGAATGAGTGTCCCCCACCCTACCTGTATCGAAACCCAGCAACAGTCTGGTGCGATGAATTCATGTGAACACATCACTCCCTGAGCTTTCTGTCAGTACAAGGAATATCATATCATCACTGTTTTTAAATATCTGGATATAGAATCTGTTAATTACAAACGAAAAATCTTGAAAATTTATCATTTTCTTTTCTTTATATATATAAATACACATATACATACATAAATACAAACAGTATCGTACAGACGTCTTAGGCTTCTTCATTTGCATATATTCTAATGTTAAACCATGTTTTATCAGAGCAAATACCACCCAGATAAATAGCTTTAAACATTGGCTTTGACAGCCTAAGGTTTTTGCACAGTGCTGTATATTTGAGTGTGAAGTAACATTGAAGTTATTCCAATATCACTAATGCGACTTTAGTTCAATCTTCCACCCATAAATGGAAGTTTCACAATGAAACAAAAGTTTTAAACAAATATTAACAGCAGACAGAAATGAGAAGTGAACTCACCCGCTGCCAGAGATCAGTCTGTCTTCACTATTAAGGCTTAACCCTTTGCTATTTGTGCCTTCCTGAGTCGTTTTCTCGCTCCCTTTCTTGCTTAAAATGCTCCCTCGCTCTCTCTCTCTGTTGCTGACATACTCCTTGAAGCGGTAGGAGACACCCACCGCATCGCCTCTCCTCCACTGTCACACTCCCTCTCTCATACACACCCACACTCAGTCTTCATCGCAGCTATTTTAAGGTTGTGGGCTCGGGATGGACGTGAACCCACAGAATGGAGGAAATCGTCAGGCTTCACTTCACCTGAAACACACCTGCGTCTTACATTCCTTACATTCCGTATTGGTCACTGCGTTGTCACGACAGCCCATTGTGAGAAGCGAAGTTGTTTTGTCTCATTCCTATGATTCCGATCCCTGCGTATCAAATTACAGTAAGCTATGTCATTAGAATATTATATAGAGACTTGATGTTTGCCCTCTGTATGCGGAACAGAAATGGCACATAAGATCCTAACATATGCTCAATAATCTATATCCAATTTATTTTATGGTTGGTTTTTATGGTTTTAAAGACATACAAGCTTAAATGCTCATGAGATGTGATGTAGATACAGGGAGACTCACAGACACATGACACACTTTCCCGATGGCTGCCGCTTAAATTAAATTCTAATGTCTGTGGAAATGTTGTTACTTTGTTTTCATCTGAAATTTTAGCTATTGATTCAGTTTCCAAATGTGACCAGAGGTTCCAACTGGTAGAGCATCCAAAGTTCACTGCTATGCAAACACTAACCATAGGGATCTTTTATCTTTCATGAGGACCAATATAAGCAATATAATAGAACTCACTTTAAGGCAAGATAGACTGGAATAATCCCTTAATTTATAATCACAAGATTTGAATGGCAGATCCTACAAACAAAAGGACTCAGTGTCTTGTCTGTTGTCTCAGTCTATGCTCTGACCGCAGTGAGTGATGTTATGTTGAGAGAGATATTTTACTCGCTACTTCACTAGGCTCCCGAGGTGACACTCCTCTGGTCATGAGTGACTTCAGTGCCACCACGGGCATTGACAGGGCTGGCTATGAGGATTGTGTCGGTCCCCATGGGTCTGGAGACCGGGGTGAAAGCGACTCCATGTTCCTTGACCTTGTGAAAGATAAGGGACTGCGAGTCGCTGGATCCGGGTTCCTACGCCTTGAGCTGCATCATTGGTCTTGGTACCGATACTGGTGGTGCAGCGAAGGAGATCGATCACATCCTCGTGGGCGGACGCTGGAGGTTCCCGCAGAACTGCAGGGTCTACAGAAGTGCCCAGTTTGTGAATTCTGACCACAGACTTGTTGTTGCTGTTCTGAAGATTCAGCTTAGATCCAGTAGGCTACCACCTACTAGGAGAATGAGGCTGGACTTGGCCAGACTCCAAGATCAAGCTGTTTCTGATGAGTTTGCACGCAGTGTGAGGAGCTTGCAGACTTCAGTGCCCTTACAGATGCACTGCAGTTGTGACCCCCCCTGGCCCAGCTACTTTGAGCATCTATTTAAAGCTGGACCCTCCAGCTAGGGTGTTGGACATCTCTGGGTCCACGGTTCTTGAGTCTGATCCTCCAATCAGCTGTGAACCTTCCAGTCTCACTGTGATTGCAGGGGTGGTGAATCAGCGGAGGGCAGGGAAGGCTGCAGGGATCTGTGGTATCTGGGGTGAACTTCTCTAGGCTGGTGGTGAGGTCGTCCTCCTAGCAATGCAGGCAATCGTTGCTTCCATTTGGGAGTCAGGCATCATCCGAACTGACTGGAAAATGGGATTTGTAGTCTGAGAATCTGAAAGGGGAGGGTGGATTACCGCAATTACAGGGGGAATCTGCTTTCAGTGCTGGGTAAGGTCCTTGCTAGGGTCCTGGTGTTCCCTGTCTTGCTGTATGGCTGTGAGACATGGACGCTATCCAGTGAACTGAGATGAAGACTGGACTCCTTTGGTACCGTGTCTCTTCGGAGCATCCCTGACTCTGTGTCAAATGAGCGGTTGCTAGAGGAGACCCGAATGAGGCACATCAGCTGCATTGTGAGGGAGCGTCAGTTACGGGACTATGGCCACGTGGCGCGTTTCCCTGAGGGTATCTGCCTGGGGGTTTGCCTGCCGGGATCCCGGGGAGCTTCGCTGTGTGGTGGGTGCATTAGTGCATGCTCCCCAACCTGACCTGACCTGCTGCTCTAATCGGGGTCACTGGTTCAAACCGCATGGTCAGTAGAATGTTGTCACTGCTGGGCTCTGCAGCGTGGCCAATTGCTCCAGGCACTGTCTGACTGCACTGACTCACTTTCTTGTAGCTCCAGTGTTATGTTTCAAGGGAGGTGTGTGGCTCTGTGGGTTAATCCACTGCATCTGTGATTCAGTAGTCACTGGTTCAAATCCTGTGGCCCTTAACCTACATTGCACCTAAGACAGTCTGACTTTCTCAGCTGTACGTCTCTTTGGATAATAGCTTCTGCTAAATCAGGGGTCTCCAACTCCGGTCCTGGAGAGCTATCGCCCAGTAGGTTTTCTATCATACCTGGCTTCTGAGGAGCCACGCCTGCTCCTGGTATTTACCTGAGAACAGGTGTGGCTCATCAGAAGCCGGGTAGGATAGAAAACCTACTGGACGGTAGCTCTCCAGGACCGGAGTTGGAGACCCCTGTGCTAAATGAATCAATGTCATGTAAATGTCCCTTTGAAACTCACACAACCTTTCATGTTTTTTGGCCACCTCTCCCAGGGTCTCAGGGACTCTGCTGTCGTCACAGTCCATTCAAATTTAATAGAACAGAAAAACCAGCAAACCGTGTGGCCCCTGACAGTGTGGCCCCTGACAGAACGAGGCTCTCCACCCCGAATGAATGCTTTCGTAAACTTCACCATTGTTCCAGTTTGGCATTCCAGTTCATGTCAGAAGTGTTTTGGGGTAAGGCTGCTGTTCTAAAGCAACAAAGCACACCGTCACAGTCCTAGTAGTCCGACCTGTTTTCCTGCAGCAGAGAGATGTGTGATGGGTTTGGCTTGTCAGTTGTTGTCGATTGTTGGGCTCCCACTGCAGTTATGTTCTGAGGGACTGAGATCTTAAGACACTTTAACTTCAGTCAATCGTTTGACTATCCAATTGCATCAACACGCACAGTGCATCAGTCACCCTCACTGCTGTACACTTCAGCGACCCTACCTAATACAACAACAAAGTATTTCTAAGTATGTTTTGCAAATACTTGGATGCAATCGCATAACATTAAAAACCACTATTCATCAGTTTATTCACCATTCCATCTTCCAATTGCTTTTCCTGGGCAGGAACACAGAGTAACAACATTAATAGTTAGTAATAATCATAATTTCTTGAGATAACATAGACTGAAGAAATTATTTATGATAATTCAGATTGTGAGCAAACTGAAAAATAACCATTGAATTCCTCATTCTAATCAATCAGCTATGGAATTTATGTTGGACTTTACCCCAGAAAGAGAGGCATTGCCAAATCTCTGTGTGTCATCAGGATATACATTCATGAACACGAACAGCCTTGGACGGAAAGGGACACCATGATTTGGAGACCAACACCTTTTCAGATGAAACTTCCATCCAGGGTCCTGACTGAAGGTTCCGTGGTGCTTATAAAGAGAGTTCAGGAGCGTTTCTGCCTCAGTGATCTTGCTAATTGTATTATCAGGCCATATTAGTCATTCCACAGTTTGTTTATTCTCAAATACCAGACATGAGTTCTGGCACAAAAAGATAATAAACAGATTAGTCTCTGAAGCATTATTTACAGGCTGTAATTCAGGTACTTGGCCAAAAAAAATGTAGCACTTGTTTGGATATGAGGGAAGAATGAAATAAATACAACACATTAGTAAATCTACAATATGTTTGTAAAAGATACATTGACAATAGATTATTGTTTTCAGACAGATAAACAACCCAAAGAGCTTTGTCAAAATGCTATTAATGATGAACAACAAACACTAGACAAACATCTCACATCTTGATTTATTTGATATGAAGCTGATTGATTTTCTTTTACTCCCTGCCTGGTGCCCAGAGTTTCTGGGAAAGGATCCAGACCCCACCACTCTGCACAGGATAAAGGGGGGGGGGTATGGAAAATGGATGGAACTATGGCACTGTTTTTTGTTCTACTACAGGAAGACTTGAATCCCCTGTAATACCTCAGGCTGCTGGATGCCAACCTGCCGTAATCTTACTCCTGAATTGTATTTAATATGTGCGGAGAAACGGCAGCAGAACCCACCTCAGTACTGGTAAGAGAGACTCTTAAATGTATAAATAGCATAAGTTTCTTCTTCCTGGTTTGTCTGCTTGGGTCTGTACTGATGACTTTCCTGCATTTCATCCCTCACAGCTGCCCTGCACTGAGAATCCCTACTTCAGGGCCTTATAATAGACTTTATCGCAAACACTGATGTTTACGAGACCCATAATAGACCCAGTGTTATTCCTGAAACAAATCCGGGAACATACAATTGGATGCAGAGACGTTCATTTGCCAGTGGGCCTGTCTCATTCTCTACGGGTCTGTTCACTAGATTTCACAGGAATCATTTACACCAATACTACAAAGACCCAAGGCCTCTCGGGTCAAACCACAAAACCAGCTAAGCTGTTTAATCTGTCGCTATTGTTTTGTTGGGCGTATGAGTCTTCTCTTCATTACTCACCCTCCTTGCATTTGTGGAATTTATAAAAAAAAATCACACATTCATAACCTAATAAGGATTTTCATGTTGTAGCACCATTATATGGATATTTAACAAATTTATATAAAACCATTTCTATTTGACCATACAGACCTACATGTTGCTTGAACCTGCTCATCAGACCAGTCTTAATAGGATGTAAGCCACTTAAAACATACAATCTACCTGTAACTGTTCAAACCGTAATGTCATTCTAACTTATTTTAACTTATTTGGTTAATAAAAATGCAGTAATGTTCTGCTGCTCCATACAGTAACTGAATCCAAAAAGCTTGACCAAAGATCTCGGCTCAAGTTGCTGCCGTCCATGGTGGGAGATCAAAGCTTAAGTCTCACTCAGGGATGCCCCCTGGTGGAAACTGGAGAAACCACACCTGGCAGAAAGGAAGCAATTCCACAAGGGGTTTCTCTTGTCCCGGACCTCATAGAAGAGCAGTGCAAGGGTATGTGAAAGCTCTGCCCAGAAGGGGGCAGTGTAGCGATCCTTTGTCTAATGGTGCTGTGGTTCAGGTTGCTGTCCATATGGGAGGGACACTGGGGTGCTGCTTATTCTAATGAACAGAATTATTCTGAAAGAAAGTTGGACCATCAAATAAAACAAAAAATTGCGAATATAAGTGGAAATGAAACATTAAACACTTGCTACTTGTGTTTTAAAATCTGTTTGTTCTTTAACGTTCATGAAGAATGTTGCATGTAACCTGACTGCTGATTTTGCTCCAGATTCTCAGGAAAATGTATCTACTTATCTGAACCATTTGTGCAGTCGGTTTAGGTTATTTACCTTATTTAAAGGTACTTTGTTTCTAAATGATAATTAAGTTACACCAAAAATATGGAAAGTGCAGCAAAAAGCACATCTGATACATGAAAATTGCTACATGCACTAATGGCTAAACAAAATAATACAAAAAACCAGTGTGACTCTCATCAGATGGTTAACTGGCAACATGCACCAATGGCTGTCTGGCGCCACCTTAAGGTGTGTCATTGCTATGACGGGCTGGGATCTGACCTGCAGGATGGGGTAAACCAGTTCCTGACATATTTCCACACCATCCCTTACCCATGGCCGAATACATTGAATATTACCTTTGCTTTAGTCTTTGCCATTATTTTATGTGCGTCAATATTCTGCAGTTATTATCATACGTTGAAAGGGGGCGAACCCCTCATTCACTGGGCTGAACCCCAACGGGCTGGCACCAATCCGGGAGGCTATAAGTCAAACCACAGCTGCATGGCACCTCTCCCCATAGGCAACTCCAGAGTGGAATAGAGTCCAGTCCCTCTCTGGGAGTTTGGTTCCAGATCCCATACTGTGCTTTAAGGTCAGCTGGACTGGCTATCGGCTGGGTATCGCTCTACCTCCTGCAGGAGCTCTGGCTCCTGTCCCACCAGAGAGGTTATGTTCCATTTGCCTAAAGCCAGATCTGGTTGCTGACGCTCGGCCCACAGAGCCTCCTGCCTTTGAATGTCACCTGATCTACACTGTACCGACCCCCCTGCAGGTGGTGGGTCCACAGGAGGACGGACCCATGTACTTTTGGCTATACCCAGTCCGGCTCCATGGGTCGAGACCCAGTCACCAAGTGGTCCCCCTCCCCCCCCCCCCCTTTATCTGGTCGCTCACCTAGGACTAATTTGCCCTTGTGTGATTACATCATCATATCTGCGTCTGGATATTTTGGACAGTCGGGTGAAAAGAGGAACTGTGCTGTCAACTGATCACCACCTAGTGGTGAGTTGGAATAGATGGTAGGAAAAATGTTCTTCAGACTCAAATGCATGAATGAAATTCGCTCCAAGTTCTTGGTGCAGTTGGCCTGTCTCTGCTGATACACCTCTTCAGCACCGCTTTGAGGCTGCGGGGAGTGCCTTTTGGATTGGCAGACTCTGGGATGGTGGTTCCAACCTTTAAGAAAGGGGACCAGAGGGTGTGTTCCAACCTCAGGGGGAATCACACTCCTCAGCCTTCCTAGGAAGTGAAGGACGAAGGGAATCGGAGCTCGACAGGTGGATCGGTGCAGAATCAGCAGTAATGTGGAAGCTGTAGCATTCTGTTGTGGTAAAAAGGGAGCTGAGCTAGAAGGCAAAGCTATCCAATGTCAATACGGTCAGTCAGTTCTGTTCTTACCCTCACCTATAGTCACAAGTTCTGGGTAGTGACCAAAAGAGTGACATCGCAAATACAAGCAGCAGAAATGAGTTTCCTCTACAGGGTGTCTGGGCTCCGCCTTAGAGATAGAGTGAGGAGCTCAGATATTCAGGAAGAGCCTCAAGTAGAGCCACTGTTCCTCCACATCAAAAGGAGCCAGTTGAAGTGGTTTGGGCATCTGCCTCGGGTGGCTCCCTGGGGAGGTGTCTCAGGCATGTCCAACCAGGAGGGGGCCCCCGAGGCAGACCCAGGACACGTTGGAGAGAGTATATCTCTCGGCTGGCCCGGGAAGGCCTTGGGATTCCCCCGGTGGAGTTAGCTGGCTGGCGAGAGGGAGGCCTGGGCTTCCCTGCTTAGACTGCTGGGTCTGCTAACCGATCCAGGATAAGCAGTGGAGAATGAAAAGAGATGAAAGGAAATTAAACAAAACATAGCAAATAAATGCAGTCATACTTCAGCATAGCATCTGCACTTTTATATAATAATAAAACAGTTCTTATTAAGACAAATAACAAAAAACTTTACAAATCACATTAAAGTCAGTAAATACAGAATGATAAGTAAGATCCGGGCAAGAAAAGTTAAAGGATTGTGGTCTGTTTTAACAATAGCAGGCAAAGGATGAGTATTAAGATAAACCTCAAAATGCTGCAGGGCTAACAGAAGAGCTAAAGTTTCTTTCTTGATAATGGTATACCGAATTTGACAGTCAGTGAATTTCTTGGAGTAAAAGTGCACAGGGTGCTCCACCCCTCGCTTGTCTTCTTGTGTCAGGACAGCACCAACACCCCTGTCGCAAACATCCACCTCCAGATTAAAAGGACGAGTAAAATTCGGAGCAGTAAGAACAGGGTCACTGTACAACACATGTTTTACAGTGCTGAAGGCGCACTGACAATCAGAATCCCTGATAAACTTAGAATGGATTCACAGTAAGTTGGTCAAAGGAAGAACAACAGAAAAATTCTTACAAAAGGACCTGTAATACCCAACCATCCCCAGGAACCACCGCAATTCCCTTTTAGTTCCTGGAATTGGGTATTCCACAATAGCTCTAACTTTGTCACTGAGCGTCCGGACCTGCCCTTGGCCCACTTCTTTGCCTAGCTATGTCACTGTAGCTTTAACAAATTCACATTTAGCAAGGTTAAAGGTTAAACAAGATTAATCCAAGCGGTTGAATACCTGTCTTCATACTCTAAGATGGTCCATCCAAGAAGATGTACACACGACCACATCATGAAGATAGGCAGCACAATTTGGAACAGGCTGCAGAACCAAGCTCATTAACCGCTCATTAACTGCATTCCAAAGGCCATGATCGAGTACTGCATAAAGGCATCAGGGGTCATAAATGCAGAGATGGTCAAAGCACGATCTGTCAAAGGAACCTGCCAGTATCCTGCCAAATCCAACAATCAGGTACAGTAACAGCATTTGCCTTTCGATAATCAGTACAAAAACACACGAATCCAGTACGTGCTAGAAATCCTCCCACAAATTCCTGAAACTCCGCCCCTGTTGCCGAGCAATAGGAGTAGCCTATATATTGTTCTCATTGTTTCACGATGCAGCTACTACTGCTTAACCCCTTCATGCCTACATTTATTTGCAATTATATATATTTTTAATCATTTGTGTTTCGTTGTCAAACTGATGGTAAATTAAGTGGAGATTAGTTTGAACGTAACAACGTAGTGCTATAGTTCTCGAGACCGGTCTTGGTCTCAAGATTGGTCTTGAGACCAATTTTTTGTGGTCTTTGTCTTGTCTTGGTCTCGACTCTATATGATCTCGGTCTTGTCTTGGTCTCGACTCTATTTGGTCTTGGTCTTGTCTTGGTCTCGGACATAGCGGTCTCGATGGGATGGGAAAAAAAGAGAAAACAGCACATCCTCACAGCACAGTATCATTATTTATTACACGCCTCAATTCAAATGCAACCAGTCAGATGCATCTATTTTAAAAACGTTACATTGTATACATTTTCTCAACGGACACTGCCAGTGCTTCACAGTCCACACACATCATACACATTGCATCATAGCGAAGTCAGCAAAGTCTTGACTACAACACTACTAGCACATACGATGGATATAAATTTAGCTATGATGCAAATTAGCGACATTAGGCATAATTGGGCTTAATAGTAATTAAACAAATTTTCCAATCTCTGGTATGTAGATTATTTTATTGATGCTGCTACTGATTAGTTTCTCCAGTCAACAATCCAAACTAGAAAAATTATCCAAAAATAAGTAAAATGTAATGGAATTAATGAAAAATCACATGAGGAGAAACAGCCTTACTCGTGGAGTTCTCTGAAGCAGTTGTTGCTTTTGTTGAAGCACAGGTGAACATTGCATTTTGCACATTTGAACACAGTCTGGCCCTTACAATTTGGAATTTGGGAGTTTGCAGCGTTACCAACCACTTTCAACCACTTGCCCCCCCTTGCCCCCGCTTTGTTGAATGGAATGGCTCTGAACGCTCGCTGTGACTTCCTATTTCTTGCCTCAAACAGACTATGCTCCACACTAGAACAACTCACGTTATTTGTTTGTTATGGTATTTTACAATCAAACCATAAGTTTGACAACCTGTAAAATGTTCAAATGGGACAGTTACTACTTTCTCATTCAAACGCGAGAGTAATGAGTTTCTTTGTGCAAATAGAGGCCTTCAATCACATAAAGCTATTCATTTCAAGAATACGTTTGACACTTTGTCGAATTTATTCTTATGAAATATTTTTACTATTATGTCGTCTTTGGCGGAGTAGCCTGTTGTGCTGCTACGAAAAGCTCTGAGCTGAAGTGCAATGGAGGACCCTTTGAAGGCCCTTTTTTCCATATGAAGGACAGCCGATAGCGATGTTTTTGCCACTCTAGATTTAAACATGTTTTTTTTCAGTGACCAGTCTTGCGTTGTGTGAAGGATTTCAGAGACAATCACACTGATATGGCTGCAGTTGGGGTCTCTCTCAGGAGAAGCAGGAGCATGGAAAGGCCACCTAAATGTGAGTTTTGTTGACGTCAATCATAAGCCAGAAAAGCATGATTTTAAGGTAAATATCACAGTAACTCCAACGGGAAGTGAATGAAAAGAAACGGTGATGACACACCACAACAAAATATGTCCTCTGTATTTAACCCATATATGACATTGTGACATATCAGTGGTCAGCTATAATTCAGCTCAGCTCAGCGCAGCGCTTGGGTGGGGGGGGCACATATGTCAGTAAATTCAGTTTGCATCAGACGTAATATGGTCTCAGTGTCTGTGAGAAGACAGCAATGTATTAATAAACTGGTTTTATTCATTTTTTTGTCATGAGGGGAAAATGTCCTGCTGACTGAACAATTTATTGAATACATTTGATAACTGTCTTGTAACTAGCTTTTGGTCTGATTTCATCTAGAACAATGTGTGTTTGTTGAATGCGTTGTTAGACGAAGCATAGAATATTTTCCTCATTACAGTGAGGAAATAAGTGCCAGGAGGAGACTTAAGGGGGGGGGGGGATTCTGTTACGCGATAAAAAAACGACCAAGAGGGCTCATGAGATGTTACAGTTTTAGTCCAAGCCAACAATAATCTTACTTATGCTGTTTGAACTTTTATTTTCAAATTTTTTGTTATTGTGTTCTGTGAATTTGTATCTGGGTTCAATGTGATTTATAGAGTAATTTGTTATTACTTTGTCTTGAAAAACAGTTTTACAATATTTTTATTGTTATAGAATAACTTCCATGCTTTTTGCTGAAATATGACTTACTCCACCTCTGGCGGAGTCGCTAAATTGCAACACTGGCCCGCACGCTGCCTTTAATCCCGCCCCCCGCCATAGGCGCGGTGTATTATGGGTCCAACCGCCATTTTGGCTATTTACAACTCAAGAGCGAGCATTTGCGTGCGGCATTATCTTTGGTAAGATGGGACGCTCGTGCTGTGTGAAAGACTGTCATACTAAGTCACATGGTAGAAATGGCAGACACGACAACATGAGACTTTTTCGGTTTCCCACTTGGAAAAGAGGATATGTACAACAGGTAGAGGAGGTAACGAAGAAGCGTTAGCCACCTTGTCTTGTATTTAGCGAGTTTTTAGACCCCTCTAGCGATTCGTTTTCAAAAAAACGACTAGCGACTTTCGCTATCGTTCTTACTCATACCGAGCAACGGTGCTCTTTGGGGTCACATTTTATCGGTCCCAAGCCCCGATGTAGGAGGAGGGCTGGGATTGTGATATATAAAAACAGAATAAAGATCATTTGTAGTTCTAAACTTATCAATGGAAAACACTTTTTGGCTCTCCCACGACATTATTCCTCTTTCCTACAGTTGGATGCACATTATGCAAATAAGGCGATGGCGTTACCTGTATTTAGCGGCTTCTAGTGACTTGTGGAACAGCCAATAGCGACTCTCCTTGCTGCGGAGTTGGCAACATTGTCGCAAACTTCCCATCTGAGTTAGTTCGGATAGCGAGAGAGGAGTTTTTCCAGAAATTGCCTGCGCGTTGTAAAGTACTTTTAAACTTTTTAAATAATACAATATTTAAAGTTTCAATGTAGCTGTTTCGCAGTTTAGACACACTTAAATCAACAAACATGAATGGCACACCGCTTACGGTGAAACAGCAATTCGTAATTGTGTATGTGGTTTATAAACATGAAAACGGCGCGTGGAGTGAGTGGAATGCCATGTTACATTTGAGTTTTTAATGAATTCTGTCGTGCTGATATGAGAAGAAATTATTGGGTATTTTAGCCGTTATGCTATTCCGTACTTCATTTGCTGTATGAAGGTTACAGTGCACGGTAATGTCATTTCAGCGCAAATGCACATGAAATAAGTACGCATTTGCGCTGTCACAACAATCGATTGTGGCATGTACCGCTTTCAAATGAATGCCTATACTTGCCTACCAGTTATGTCAACCCCTGTATATACATGTATCACCACTAGGTGGATGATGTCATTTAACCTGTAATTGAAATTAAATATTTAAATGATTAAATACTTTACCACTTAAAAATAAAGCAATGAAATGCACTTTGAAATATATGTAATCAAACGTGCCTCTGTATTGATAGTCAATAATTCAGAAATGTTTTGATTATTAGGTGTGAATCTGCATCATGGGCCGCAAGCAGCTCTGCCCCCTGTGCGCCGTCAACCACTTCAATGTCACCGTCCACCTCCGTGATTTCCATAAGGTGGTCAGTAAGACGGAGAGGAAGCTCATCTATTCAGTGTCATCGGGCAGGTTTGCTGGGCCGATCAATTGCCCAGTGGCCAACTGCCTAGCCACAAACCTTACCCGCATTGACCGACACTTGAGTCTGCAGCACCGACTGGAGGGGGATGAGCTGAAGCGGCAGGTATTCCATTCCATTCAGTTTAATTCGGGGGTCACCAACTCCGGTCCTGGAGCGCTACTATCCAGTAGGTTTTATATCGTACCTGGCTTCTGATGAGCCACACCTGCCCTTGGTATTTGCCTGAGAACTAGTCCAGCTCATCAGAGGCCAGGTAGGATGGAAAACCTACTGGATAGTAGCTCTCCAGGACCGGAGTTGGAGACCCCTGATTTAATTGCATTTGTACAGCAAATTTCCACAACAGTTCATTGTCTTAAAGCATTTCACGTGATTATCTCTTGCCCAAAACCCAGATCATAGCTGCCAAAAAAAACGCGGCGCATCAGTCGTTGCAGGAATTCAAAAGTCAGGACATGGCTGAACAGGACCAAATAAAAGACCTGGAGCGGCGTGTTGCAAAACTAGAGGAGCGTGTTGCGCGTTTCTGCAGTCAACCATGTTCAGCTGTGTCGCAGGCATCCCACAAGCTGCTCTTCTCTGGTAATAAGAATTACAATTTCAATGTCATAATAAAGCATATAAGACTTAACAGATATGTATGCATTTTTTCATGTCATGTCGTTTATTTCAGTGAACACAATTATTGCCGGTGGGTTAACTTTATTTTTCTGATTTTTTCCCCCCCTTTTAGATTTGGTACTGGCGAAGTATAGGAAGAGCATGTTCTGGGTCGACGCCTTGTCAAAATACAGACAAACCCAAAAGCAAGAATTGGCGTATATTCAAAATTTTCTCAACTTTATGTGGGGCAATCCACAGGCCCCAGCAGATGCCCATTTAAAATTGGACATGGACATGGCCAAAGTCGATGACTGGCTGTCCAGTCTAAATCAAAAATTAAATTTTAGCACAATGAAAAATTACATTGTGGCTGTGACCAAATTTTTCCGCTTCTTGTTGCACGCCCAGCTCCCCTGTGTCCGGCTCGAGCGAAGACAGATTAACAGCCTCTTGTGGCATTTCAAATGCCAACTGAAAATATTGAGCAAGAGAGTGATCGGGCATAGGCAGCAGGTCAATGGGCAGAAGACGCAGAGGATGGCGACCACCCGATGGCGACGGATAGCTGTTGCATTTCTCTCCTCAGACGAGGAGGAAGAGATTGAGACACAGAAAGGCACAAGTGGTGCTTTCAGTGGTGGTGACACTGGAGAGAGTCAGGCGTCCGTGGGTGCAACCAGCGGAGTGCAGGTGCTACCCCAAACACCTGTGACAGAAGGTGACATGCCCTGTCGAGGAAAAGACAAGTTAATCACTTTAGCAAGTGAAAGTGATGGTGAGGCTAAAATCATGTATTTATTTCCAACAGCTGGCAGTGTTGTGACGGCTGGTGAGCTGAGGGCAGATGAGGGAAAAGAATTTACTGAGGAGGTGGAGTTCAAGTTGTTCTTGGATGAGGAGGAGGATGAAGAGATGGTGGTGAAGGAGGATGAGGAGGTGGTGAAGGAGGATGAGGAGGTGGCGAAGGAGGATGAGGAGATGGCGAAGGAGGATGAGGAGGTGGCGAAGGAGGATGACGTGGTGGAGCAGGTGAAGGAGGAGGGTGAGGTGGTGGAGAATGAGGAGATGGTGAAGGTTGAGGAGGTGCTGGTGAAGGATGAGGAGGTGGTGAAGCAGGAGGAGCAGGTGAAGGAGGAGCAGCAGGAATATGAAGTAAGTTTCACCAGTTAATTATTTTGGGAATTGAAGCATTATAATAATTTGTGTGAACAGACATGTATATATATATATATATATATGTGTGTGAAACTGAAAATGCATCTTTCTTTGTCACAGTTTCCCAGTTGTCTCCCAAAGTCAATACCACGTTCTCAGGTAATGCCAAAGCATTCAATTTAAGTTTTTTAATGTGTCTGGAAATTTTTCTGTTTTTGTGGTAATGTGCCGTGATGAAAGAAATTTCATATTCTTTGAAATATCTCAGAGACTGCTCCTTAGAAGGAAACTGACATATCCCGACACCTTCAAGGACATGATGAAAGCTAAATTCCAGCCATATTGGGGAAGTCCAATAAAAACAGCCGTGGTTAGTATGCTGTCAATTAATGCCACTGTTTTTTTTTTAATGAGAAACATGAATGAAACAGAATAATGTCTTTTCAGATCCACAGAGTCCTGGCTGAGTCTCCATGTCTTTTGCAAACGTGCAAGGACATGAGTTTGACAATTGACAATGTTAGGGGCCTGTTAAAGCAACTGCAACAGTAAGCGACCTTCACTGAACATTTAAAACACTTAATATGGTAGTGGTGCTACTTCTTTTCTGTTGTGCTATGCTGTTACTGATGATATGTGCTTGTTTTGTGCTTGTCTACATTTCAGAGTGAAGAGAAAGTGTCAGCCCTTCACATCTGTCATTTAAGTTTACTCATTTTATTTATTCTGTCTACTTTGCGCTATATATATATACACACACACACACATTTTTTGCATTTTAGAGGTGTTCTCTTTTCATTTGATGGGTGTCAAAGTTAGTTTTTGTATTTCTGGTTAATTATTTAAGAGTTCCTGCACTGTGTTTGTTTCATTAAAAATGTCATTTGTTTTACATAAAAAAATAGGTGAACTTTATTTTCCCTACAATAAAAAGTTTTTTCCTTATCTCCTCTTACAGTCACTGTGCATGGGGTCTTGGTAGGCATGCTTTTAAGCTGATTGCTTGATTCAACAGCAGGCCCTCATTACAGTGTCAAAACATTACATTACAATGTACATTACAGCTTTTATATGTTGAATCCCTGGAGCATGCAGGCCAGTGTTGCAACTTAGCTCTTCCCCATCAACACAATGACATTAAACTCTTACATACTCAACGTTTAAAAACTACACTTAAACACAATTATGTCATGTAGACAGATGCACGCTCCTTTCCCAGGGTTGTAAACTTTGGTCTTCTGGCTGGAGTAAGATTTTCATTTTGAGAGAAATCTGCACATACATGTGTTTTCCTGGAGCTTCTTAAATTCATAATTTCTTTTTCCTCTTACAGTCCGCTGCCACAGAACATTATGAAAGCAGCCTAACAACTTGCAACCCATAAATTCTTGATATTATCCTCATCAACCGAACCAGAGCTTTCATGATCTTCCCCAGAATACAAAATTGCAGAACAATTTCTATTGACCTCCATGATCTATGCATCAGGCCAATCTAATAGGATGTAATGACTTAAAAATTAAATGTGCCTGTAACTAGAAGAACATTATTCCTGTTCAGACTTTAATATTTTAACATTTTTTGTACTGCTGCTCCACAGGGTAACAATATAATGATCCAAAAAGCTTGACTAGAATATCTTGGCTCAGGTTGCTGGCCTCCGAAGTCAAGTTTTACTCAGGGCTGCCCCCTGGTGGAAGTTTGAGAAACCACACCTGGCAGAGGGGAACCAACACCAAGTTTTCAAAAGGAAACCAAGTCCATTGTACGTAAATAGAATTAGTTTACAACACCTGAGTGAAAAAAGTAGGGTGAGCACATCCATAATGATCACATGTGCCACAGGCAAGGTTATAAGTAAGTTGTTTTTGAGGGACTATGCTGGTGTTGCTGGTCTTCACTGACAAGAAATCAATAAACACACACACACTTAAATAAAAACATTATTCATGGGTATTTAAAAATATTCACTAAAATAGGTTTAATTGGGGAAAAAAACAGTAATAAAATAAAAAGAAAGAAACAAGGGATTAAAAGCAAAGTTAAAACTACAACTGTCCACATGTATCCGAAGCTGGACCGTGGCTCCACACTGATCCTCAGGATGTGCTGCCCCACCCCCACTCTCCAGGTGTGAGGTGGGCACGCTCCATCACCACGGTGTCGGGGATCCCCCATGGTCCTCACAGCCCTGGCATTACGTAGGCAATGTTGTCCAGAGTGTTGGACTGAGACAGACACAAACAGGGAGTAAAGGCCTGGGCTCTCACAGGAAAGCATGAGCAAGTCAGTCTTTTACTTTGTAAAGGGGGAGAAATTTACATATAGTCATTTCTTGCCTCGCCTCATACAAGTAACCCCTTTCACAGACACTTAAGCAAGTCAAATTTTACACATGTTGGATTTACCCCCTGATTCAGGCAGATCCTAATAGCAAAACACACATTACCCAACAATTTACCAGTAGTGCATACTAAAGAACACATATTACACAAATGAAAAGAAAGTTTAGACATATTTTTTTATGTTAGTACTTCCATAAACTATATATCGGATATTTATTGCCTAAATCCAGGTTTATGCAAGTCGGGTAAATTGAGAACTACCTGGAGATGGGAAAATGAAAAAAGACGGTGTGAGAGAGAGAGAGAGAGAGTCGACACCTCACCAGCACGCGGCGCGGACAGCCGTTCAGCTCTGGGACCTGGGCGGTGAGACAGGTCAGGGGACCCAGGGCACACAGGATGGAGTCCAGCAAAACGGACAGGCTGCCCGACACAGCCACCATACCCTGTGTGACACCGAGGGGGAGGACATGTGCTTAGTCCCTTCCCAGAAAAAAACTTCGAGCAGATGGAAGATCCCAGACTTGACATTAAACATGTTTCTTGTGCTGTTTTGCCATCAAATTTGACCAAAATATCAGCAGACAAACTTGCCCCCCCCGAATAAGCCCTGGTCCTCTATGACATATACTAGCCTCTGTCTCCTGTAGCCGGTGCCCAATGAGCGAGAGAGACTCTCCTAGCAACTGCAGGTGAGCGGCAGCGTCGATGGGGTCCACGTCTGGGACACGTGCCGGAGACAGGGACACACCCACGGAGGTTCGACTGGGGGACAGAACAACAGACCCCCCTCCACTTCCTCCTGCCGTCCCCTTCAGTGGGCCTGGGGGGGGACAGGGGACAGGCGATGGCACGCTTACTCTGTGCTCTCTTTCTGAAACCATACGGTCACATATTTCTGACATTTCTACAGGTCAGGGAAGTAGACTTCGGGTCAAAAATGCTAAACCTGTAGTAGAGGGTTGCCAATTAAACAGTTAATTTTCCACCTGTAGAAATGTTTTTAATTTCTATCCCGTGGCTTGAACTTCCCCATTTAGCAAAATAAGCAACATTCCTCTAGAAGGGTGGCTGACGGTTGATGGGTCACTGGGCGCTCATGATTACCTTTGACTTTACTGCCTTCGGAGCCCGAGATCTTGCGCTTGACCGTTGTAGCTTCTGCTTTGTTCTGCTTGTGTTGCAGGTACTGAGCTTTCTGTCTCCACACCTGAAGGCCAGCAGGGGGCAGTCAGGAGTCTGATCAGATGTCAGTATTAAATGTCTGAACTCTGTTGTACTCATTTATTTAGGATGGAAATATACTGGACTGAACTGTAGTCGCATTATAATATAATAATATAAAAGCTGAAAAAATGTCACAGTAAGTGACAGTTTTGCTAGCAGTGGTCAGGCTACGACGGCAAAATGGCTCATTCCATCTTTCAAAACAACGAACCTGTTTGTCTTTTTCAGGCAATTGTTTCCACACCTCTGCAAGTTTCTTACTCAACTCCCCAAAAACTGCAATAAAATAAACAAAACACGTTACAAATTGTGTTTACATAAATCAGAACATTTAATGTATTAAAAACTTTTGTGAATTCCATGAATTGCATTATATTACTGCAAATCTCCAGTGTTGTCAACACTGCAAACAAAACAAACAAAATTAGACCTGATATTTCATATATACATCTGTTGTCTTTTTTCCCCAAACAACACATGGTATCTTTCTGTTCTCTGCGTGGTTCATTGTTTTATCACAGAGCTTATTATACCTTAATAAAGGTAGCTGATTATGAGAAAGACCTTGGTGTGTATGTTCCATGTCTCATTCTCGCCAGTGTGGGGAGGCAATAAAAAAAGCCAATAGGATGTTGGGGTATATCTCCAGGTGTGTGGAGTTTAAGTCAAGGGAGGTAATGCTAAG